>WEIS01022849.1:387-27327 GCA_013389965.1 Todus mexicanus | reverse complement strand
ATAGAGGCAGCAGGCAAGACGTTTTGACTAAAAGAAACTCTACACTGGAATAGTAATGTAACCTCCTGTGTTGATTACGAACTTATTGATAAATAAATCTCTCTTGGAGTTTGTCTTTTGAAGCTTTGTTTTGACAAAAACTTTAAAAACAATGAAATTCTTCCAGCCTGGGGATAGAAAAAAGAAGAATGTGGGAGTTTGAGGACTTGTTTCCTGGGCAGAGTATTTCAATGATCAGATATGAAATGATTTTTTAAAAAAATATCTTATTTTGGTTAACTGATTTAGAACACTTCACTCAGGTTTGGACATCTTTTATATCTTGACTGTCTTGAGATCAAGTTTCAATTACTTTGAAAATTTGGTATATGAAAGAAAAACACAGGCTGTGAATACAACGATGCTTTATTGTGTCCATGATTTAAAAGCTCTGTAGCCATGTGCATCTACAATTTTGTGATCCTCCATTTGGCTTTGTGGAGTGCTCTAAACATTGTAGAAGCTGATAAGAGAAAGAAAATATTTGCAATCTATTTCATAGGTAAAATGTAGTTCACAGAATCACAGAATGTTAGGGATTGAAAGGGACCTCGAAATATCATCTAGTCCAATCCCCCTGCCAGAGCAGGATCACCTTGATCAAGGTTGTTCAGGTTGTTTATAGGTTAGAACTTTGTGTTAAAAAAGAAACACAAAAAATTCCCCAAGCTTGAATTAAAAAGGTATTTGTCAAGTTTCTATCTAGAAATCCTGTGGTGGAATTGTGCTCATATCTGTCTTGATGGTGTAAACTGACATATAAGCAGCTAGTTAGCCTACTGATTTCATGGGCTGGGCATACCCTCTTGTATTCAGAAAAATACAAATGCTGCCATAGTCTGTATTTCAAAAAAGGAGGAGAGGGGAGGAATATTTTTTTTTCTTTTAGTTTTCTTTATGCAGGTATGTATATATTATTTATTATTCTAAGCTCTCAGGAGTTCAGAGCAGTCAGTGAGTGTTGTTGTCTCTTCTGCTAGTGAGTAAGTTGCTTTCAATTTCGTCCCATCACCTTTGGTATTTTATTCACTTAGATCATGATCTTTGATCCTATTCAAAGAACAGATGGGTAAGCTCTTCATTTGAGGCTTGATTAAATTCTCGTTGAAGTCATGTCTTCAGTATGCTTTAGGTTGTTCTCTTGTTTTCCAGCTTTTATTACTTGAAGATAACTAGGTAACTCTGGAGTGCAGAAGCTTCCTGTGATGATGTAAGGGCGTGGAGAGCTTGATCATACACTGCTCTAACTATCCCCACCTCCGTGGGCTGGTGGTTTTGCAGTGTATGAAAATGCCTCTTAGGTAATATGATACCACAAAATTCCTGCTGCTTCTGACCTTTAGTATGTCTCTGTAGCTTTGAAAAGCTGGATTCTTGGAAAATACAACTACGTTTCTTAAAGCCACCAAGGACCTCCTCCATTTTTCCTGTGGGGGGTTTTTTTTTTTTTTTTTTTTTTTTACCCTCTAGCATGGTGTGTCCTTGTCTACACCACAGTTAGTCTGTCAGTTCAGTTAGACCTCTGCTGTTGAACTCCAGAGTTTACCCTCTCTCTTTCTCCCTTTGTTTAATTAACCTTTTTGTTCTTTGCTGTGACCTTCAGCTGTCGTAACAGGATTGATGATCCAAGGGAAGAAGTTATTTTTCCCAATCTATAGAATGGTTTTTCTGGCAATATCAACACATAGTTTTGTAGTCAAAAGTCGACCTCAGTCTTGATCTGTGAAAGAGCTACCAATTAAAATGGTGGGTTGCTTCTTTTCTCTTACTGTCCTTTGGTTTTCTCTAGAGATGCTGGCAAAGATATCAGTTGTGTCAGTTTTTTGTAACATTACTATTTCTACAGGAAGAATAAATTGGAAATCAATACCTAATTTTGTGTCAATAATGTTATTCAGATTTTCAAGTAAGCGTGACTTCTAGTCTGGCAGATTTCATTTGTTGACTTAGTTGAAAGGTCTCCTTTGACCTCGGTGTCTGAACCAAGCTCGTTCCTTTTGATGACAATTTTTAATCAAACAATTCAAGGAAATAGTATGGTTTGTTCTTCCCATTTTATATTCACCGAGTTTTAAAGTGAAGCTGAAATATAATACTGAGAACGCTACTGAAGAACAAGATTAATAAACAGTAGTTTCCATATTTGTCTTTTTTAAAAAAATACACAAATATCTTTTATGTTCTTCCAACAGTATAGGTCATAAGCTCTGCCTGAGAATCACAACAGTTCAATCCTATATTTGTAAACAAATCATGATGTTTATTATTGTGACCCGTTTTACTGAGAGAACAAAATCTGCTGTCAACTAAATTTAAAGGAATGACACAGATATAAAACTGTCTTTACAGATTCCCTCTAAACCACTTTGTTTAGTACATTGTGCCATCAGAAGGGTAATTAATTTATGGAGTGTACAGCTGTTATATATAATATGTCAAACCTGTGTGGCTGTAAATGATCTTTTGATAAGGTCAAACTCTGAAGTGTTGTAATAGTTGAAGGTCTGACACCTACGTTGCATTTGCTTGTGCTAGGTAATATTTAAATCGGAGATACCGTGTTTATGCTGCGTGGTCACAAATGGAGATGATCACCCCACCCCTTAGGTGGAAGATTTGGCTTCTGCTGACACTTGCAGAAGTCTGAAAGCCAGAATGTGTTCCTAGCCAGCTAGATAAGCCAGACTAGTGTATGTGGGTTTTCTGCCTCGTTTACATGCTGTGCCAAGACGTGATTACAACTGAGCCACTCTCTGGGATGCGTTTCCCATCGCTATCTACTGCCCACAGAGCAGCTTTCTGTGCACAACAAGGATTGCGTCGTCCCAGTGCGCTGCTGAGCCAGTCACCTACTGTGAGAGCCCTCAGTGCATCCACAGGTCTTGTGCTGGCCATTCTCAGTAAGAATTAATTTTGTGTGAAGGATTGCCCTTTTTGTTGGTGGTGCTTTCATAAAGGCTTTTCTATTTCCTTGGCATCTCAAAGTGGATAGTAAATGAGAAACTCCCTGGTTTCAATCATAAATAGCAGACTCTTTCACATTTTGTTGAGTTTTTTACACTTAATTTAGCTTATTTTTATTCTAACTTTTAAAAGTAGTGAAAATAGTCAAGATTGCAGGAATACATTAGTGGAAACAGCCAACATTTAGAGGTGTTTTAATATGCAAGAATGACATTTAAGCTTTTTTGGAAAGAATATGCAACTCTTAAGCAGTGTAATATTTCTAGAAGTAGATAATTTAAAAAATGTTTTGTTACAAAACACTTTTGCAGTTGGTCTCTCTCTCTGCATGGCAAAAGCAACATTTTTTTCTTTTTGTTGGCGTGAGCTAAATGATTAGACAGCAATCACTTAATTATAGCTAGTCCATAATCATAGCTTTGGTATGACTAAGACTATCAGTCATCTCTATTAAGAGTCAAACTTTTGCTGATCACTTTCAGAAAATGGAAGTACTTCATATTTAACAACTTCATATGATTTACCTATAGCTTTAAAAATTTCACCTGTGCAAAACTTCTGTGTTTGAAGCTGCACAGTTTCTTGATCAGGGACACAACTGATTGTCTCTATTAAAGAGAGACAATCCCAGAAAGAAAGCTGCACCTAAAAAGGATGCTGCTGTTCAGATTCTTTGTTTTCTCAGGGGCAGGGTTGCACATTTTCACGGGTCACCATGTAGGGTACATAGTCTGGACTGTGATCTGGAATGTATGCCCGAAATAAAATATGCAGGAGAAGCTCTTTTCATGGCTGTGTTTTAGAATATCATGTGTTTTCATGTTGTTTGCTGGCTATTTCCATATTGCACTTGCTGGGTAGGCAGGAAAGCAGCTGTGCAAGTCTGCTGTGCAAGTGCTCAAAGCAGGCAGCGGAAGGCGTGCTACAGCTGTGGTTTGCTGTTACGCTCAGTGAAATACCAGCCTTTGAACATTGCCACCCTTCCTACTCTCCATATCAGCCTGCTGCCACCTCTGTCGCCTTGCTGCAGCTGCCTCTGCAAACTGGAGTGAGCAACTGATGCAGCAGAAAACGCACCTGACAGAAACAGGCATTCAGGTGGTTGTTCTTAAAATATGCATGTGCTTTTGGAGGGCTTGGTATTGTTTCTGGGTTTTCTTTTTGAAGTTAGGCAATGTGGTTTTTGGGGAAGATAAGATGATCTCCATTCAGATCCCTTTCCTGGGATGACTGACTGCATCGACGTGCATATGGTTTAGTTCTGGAGGACGGCCTCAGAACAGCTTTTAAGATGTGATGTATACCTGTTGCTTCTCATGTTTTCTGCATACTATCTGTCTGAGAAAAATGCCCTTAGGATGAAGGAGCTCAATTTAGAGTCTGGGAGGGGTGATAAGGGTCGTGCTGCATGCTCTCTTTCACATCCTTGTCCTGTGCTGGCACTGCTCGCTCAGGACTTTACTCTCTTCTGTATCAGTTCTTGTTTTGCTCAGTTTTCTGGCAGTGAAACATGCTTTGCAAGTGTAGCTGTTTCACAATCACCTTAAGTCATCCATGGGTAGAGCAGCTGTTGATGGGCATGATTCCCACCACTCTTTCCAGAGGGTGCTGCCACTTTCCTGCTGCAGCAACATGGTTCGTTGTGCCATACACCATACGACTGGCCTGGTGAGTTTTCCTGGTTTGGTGTTGATGAGTTAGTTTTCATGCTGTTCAGTTTCCCCATGTGCTTCCCTGTGCAGCCCTGTGAGCTGTTGTGTGAGTGGCAGGAGTAGGATGAAGGTGGCAAGGATGCAGAAGGGCAGGGATGCTTATTTTAGCAGTAGTGCTGCCCATATGCCAACTGTAAGTGACCTTAATCATAACCAAAGGTCCTGCCTTCTGTCACTCTTGGTATTAATGCTTCAGAGAATGGGAATTTAGTAGGTTTTATTACCATGCCTGGAGTGAAGAGAAGTAAGCAAAAGCTGCTGCATCCCACAAGTGTTAATGGGAGCACTGGATCATGTGAAGCTGTCCTTGTCCTTTATAGCTTACTGACCTCTGTACACCTCGCAAGTCCTGCTAGAAACAGGCCTGATGCAATGAGTGTACTTTAACCAAAGTATTTTAAACCTGTGCTTACTTATTTTTGTCTCATCTGATGAGATGGTTTTGATCTGTTGCGCTAGTTAGGTGATGGCAGATAAATCATGGTTTTAAAAACACTCTCTTGGTTTCAGAAAGGATTATTTTATTTTTACGCCTTAAGGAAAATGGAATAAATAGGCTTCAAGTTTTTAGGAATTGGGTAGCTAATAAAGAAATTGTTGTTATTCGCTCTTTTCCATGGGGTAAAGGTAATCCTGGAATGGAGATGCATTGCAGCTGCTGAAAGGTGATACTGTTTGGCCCTGGCTTTAATTGCCAACTGAAACATTGCTGCAGTTTCTTTGCAGAAAGAAGAAAACAAAATAATTGAAACATTGTCTGCCAGTGGAAATACTATTTTATACATAGGAAGAAACAAAATTAACTAGTGCCGCCCTCTTGCAGTTCAACAGCAAGATGGCCATAAAACGAGTCTCAGTACAGTAGTCACTTGATAATTGCTTAGATGTGTTATAGGTACTGTAGGCAGGTAGAGAGAGATTCCGGTAATACTTTGAGGGAAGATAAGAATGTAATTGCCTCATGAAGCAGTTCTTGGATCTGCAATCTCTCAAATCTGAAGGAGATTGAGACCCTTGTTCTTTTGATACTGGTTTCCAAATTTCATGTCACTGTAAGTAGTTTCTTAGTAGCAGGATCACTTGCCAAGGAAATTAAATAAATAATTGTCCTTTTTGGTTTTTTAGTACTAGAGGTGTCCTGGGGACAAGGTGTCTTCTGCAGTCTGTGCAGCTGGGTGAGCAGTGGCTTTGACAGGGACACCCTCAACTTCCTTAGCTGTCTCTGAGTCATCAGAAGGCAATGGTTGTGATAATGGGGCAGGAGACCCACTTCTTCCTCTTCATGTGGAAGTGATGACTCCAAAGGGTTCATACCTTCCTTCAGCTCTCTTCAAAAGCTGGAGGAACCATTTGCTCCCACCTCTGAAGAAAAGGTGGATTGGAGTGTGGTTTTGGCATGTGAAAACCTGACATGTGTTTAAAATTATTCCTTTTGAAGATTTCTAATCTGACTGATGCTGCTGCAGTCTTTGAGACATCTGCTGTTCTTACCAGATGTGCAGCGTTCCTAAATATCTGTATATTGGGGACAAACAATGAATGAATCTGTACTAGTGCAATGTGAGGCACTCTCTTCCCAGTCTTGAACTGGATATATTATATTAGATTGAAGAGGGTTGTTTTTTTCTTCATGCTGTAACATTCTACTTTATGCCACTAATATTCCGAGGTTTTTTTCCTAGGGAAAGGTTACTTGCATACCTCATAGGTGTGTGGTCCTTGGGGACATGGTGTAGTGATGGACTTGGTAGAGCAGGGTAAATGGTTGGACTTGATGATCTTAGAGGTCTTTTCCAACCTAGGTAATTCTGGGATAGGTGTTTTCTTTTGATCTGTGCCATATTTTAAGTACTTGTTTCATCATTTCTGCTTGCCTAATACATTTGAGTACCTCATCGTTGCCCACTGTTGAGGCTAAATAGCAGCAAGGAAAAGAAGCCTGAGATGATGTTTAAGCCTGAAAAGGTTAGAGGTAAACAGCTGTTAAAGACATCAAGATTGCTTAAAAGGACAGGTATGGGCCAGAGCTGGAAGAGTGAAAAATCCTAATGAGCAGTTAAGGCTTTCATGGGAGATTTAAAGGCAAATCAAGGAGTTTTGTTCCAAGTCCTCAGCCCAGCAGGGAACAGGGGATGCATGGATTGAGACTGCTTCTGCTGTTTACAGGGTGAGCTGTATACAGTGGGCCATCCAAAAACCTTACTTCAAATGTTAGCATTTAGAGGATCATTCTGAAGGTGTTCTGTTTGTTTTGGTTCCTTCTCTGGCTTGGCCTGTATGCTCTGGATTCAGCAGCCCTTAAGCTGTGTTTAAAATACCGCCCTAATGCAATTTTTTTGTTCTGTACTGAGGAAATCCATTCTTTTTAGAGCTAAAAATTAGGCTCATGGATGCCTTGAAATATCAGTATTATGTATCCTCTTAGTAGAAGATTTTTTTTTTGTATAAAGTGTTCTACATACTCTAAAAATTAGACATTCTAGAAAAATGTGATTAATTTGAGTTACGCAAGATGCCTTTTGCTTGTTGTATGTAATATGTCATTGTTCAAAGCACTAATGGACACTTAAAATTGCAAATCCAAGCCTCCTTTTGCTTTCTACGCTGGTCTTTACCAGCACATACAATGTCTGTCTGGCCTTACGGAGGATTTTTGCCTGTAATTTCTTTCAAGGATTTGTAGTTGTATTAGGAAGGATACCGAGTTTGAAGGGATAACAAAATGTATGTCTGTGCACGGTAAATAAGTGTTTATGTCCAACCCACCAAAGATAAGACTGTGTTTCATCTTGCAATGGAGATATTTAATCTAACGATGTGATGCAACCACTACAGTGGTTGAGACAAGTTGGGTCTAGGTCAATCACAGTGGCATGAGAGTGTATTGAGGCCCATGGCTTCATTAGCACATTTTCGTTAATTATATGCCCTCGCCTTTTACACTTCATCATCTTTCACCATTCAGTTTCTTAGTCTCCTCCTTTTATTAATCATGGTACTTGTCTGGCTGGCTTCATGCTGCAGAGCCATATTCAGCTGACTACCTTTCTCCTTTTTTTTTAAAAAAAAAATTATTATTATTATTACTAAATAACTTCAGAAGTTAATTCCACCAGTATGTCAGGAGCTTCTGGAAAAGGAAGATACTGCTGAAATTATGTAGAGTGATAATTCTGGAGAAAACGCTCAAAGCTCAGTGTGCTGTCTTAACTATATGTGTTGTTATTAACCTTTGTATCAGCTGTTTGTGTTGTGATGGTGGAAAGAAGTGGTTCCTTTTTTTTGGAGGGGGGAGGATGTTGAATGGAGACGGGGACTTCCCCTGTGTATTTATATATATATATATATATTACTATCCCACTGTTGTCTGGAAATCAAAACTTTAATCCAGAGTTATTTAATATGCTTGCAAAGCTTGTAAATAATAAACTATTTGAAGTATGAGAGGAGAGGGAAAATATATGCAGTACATATTCACAAATAGTTTTGTTTTGACATTTATCTTGCTGTAGTCCTTCTGCCAATTGGCTTCAGGCACGGCTACCAAAAGAATGAACACATGTTGCATTCATTAGTTTTCATCTGGCTGCGTTTCATCTTGCAAGGCAGACGAAATCATGATCACGCTAAATAGATTGTAATGCATTTGTAATAAGAGTTCCCTTTTGCTGAATAGAACGATGGCTTTGCAAAGCTGCTGCTTTTAACCCATGATATTTTGCTTAGTTTTAATGTAATGGATATGAGTATATTGCCAGTGATGTCAGTGCTTTTCTGTCTCAAAAGATGTCATATGAAAAATATTCAAATATAATGCTAAAGAAACAACCACCCTCTTCCTCTCCCCTCCCGTGTGAACTTTTCATGGTACTTCGTGGACTGCCATTTGCTCAGTGGTCTTTTTGACACACAGACAATCGTGCTTTGGAATAATAATGGTTTATCTGAACCGACTGAGTGTGAAAATCATTTTCATTAGTCATTTTTGGTGGTTATATATACTCAGACTGAGGGCAAATTGCTGTTGGCTGCTGATAGCTAATGAGACAATTCTGAATCCAGCTGTTGAGTACCTTGGGGTGCAGTGTGATCAGAAAGGGGGATGGAAGGTTGCCTGTGCGACAGCCCAGATACTGTGATTCCGTATGCGAATGGTACAAGACTCTGTGTAAATATCTGCCGATCTCCTGCGTGGAAGCAGGTTGGTGAGCTCTGCCGCTCTTAGGAAGAGGCATCTCAGCTGTAACACCGTGGTGTTGAGGGATAGCAGCGTTCCTGCGCTGCCGGCGAGCGCCTGTGCGAGTGCATGGCTGACGTCTGAGGGTTAGCCACTCCCTGCGGCAGCCGACGAGTTTTGTCCCTATCCCAGCCTCTCGATCTCGGCAGGGCTGCGAGGAGAGGCAGCGGGACCAGCCGCCTCCAGCAGCACTTGGTGGCCCACTAGGGTCTCGTCAGAGCCTGTGGCATGCTGGCTGGGCCAGGGCACAGAGGCTCACTCTGAGCCTGGCCTGGAAGGGGAGTGGGGAGCCGTGTAGGGCCAGCTTGGTGTCGCCAGTGGCATCGGTGGGAGGAATGGAAGACAGCTTGCCCTGCCTGGCCGCAGCATGCGACCCCTCAGCACTCGTCAACTTCTGCACGGGTAACGTACCGGCCATCGGACCTGCATGGGGAGGCCACAGTGTGCCTGGGGAGGGCTCTCTAGAAATGACCTCCAGCCGGCTCTTTTTGCTCTGCAGCTCCCTTCCCTGAAGGGGAGAAGGGGAAATCTGTAAAGTAAATATCGCAGTAAATATTTATCTCTGTGATTAAGTTAACTCTGTGCTCTCATTAGCAGCCGGCCAGCGAGGTGTGTTTATTCAAAGGCTGCGGTGGCTCTGCACTGTGCAGCATCCTAACCTTGAGAAAATGAGAAAAGTAAAATTAAATAATGCTTTGATCTATGTGGAGAAAATGACTGGGAGATAATGATGAAGTTAATACTTACTGGACAGATGGCTCCTGGTGCGTGGGTGCTCTCACCGCTGCCACAGCAGCGTGGCTTCTACTAGGTGTCCCAGCATGGCCCTTAAACTTGGAGGGGGATGTGTTTTGTGCAGGAGACCCTTTGCAGAGTTCAGGAAAGAGCTGTGGGTCCAGACTTTCATTTTAACCTCTCAGTTTTGTGCTTTACAAAGGGAAAGCCAGAGAAAGCCCCCGCCGGGAAGCGTGGGCTGCGTGCGGCCTCTCAGGCAGGAGGCAGTAAAGCCTCGTTCAAAGTAGGTAGTTCCTAACTCTTATCTGCTGCAGCTTCAACTCTGTGCATTCCTGTACTTTTTCTGTCTATGTAAAACATATATTTGCCCTTCAGAACTCAGAGGGTTTTTTTTTTTCCTTTATTTTTACTAGTGTCGCAGTGAAAATATATTTCAACGCGTTTCCTTTCTTTAAACAGCTGCTATCAAACCAGCCGCTCTTGAGCATAAATCGGATAATTAATTGCAGCACTCTGGCGGTATCAATCAAAAGTTTGTAAGTTAAGTCTTAAAAAGACCAACCGACCAAATAACCCCCACCAACAGGTTGGAGATAAAATACATTGCTCTCGTATAGGGTGAAGAAATGTGTTATTGTGGATGAAACAAACATCGCTGAGCAGCGCTTCTTTGTTTGCTGATTCATGCCGTGCGGTTTTGATAGGAGTACAGTATCTTGCACAGAAAAACTTACACTTCTGGCCTAAAATATAATGGTTAGAGCAAAGTTTTCTTAAAAATAAAATCAAAAAAACCCACAACAACAAACCAAAAAATAAGGGGAGGCATTTAATGCATATATTTCTATGTGTGTTTAGTGGGAGCAAGGAATGACCTTGCTACTGTGACTTTCTTAAAGTGAGCAATGCACTGTACTTTGTCTGCTTCAGAATTCAAAGCATTTAGTTTAGAATTCAAGATGTTGCAAGCCTTGGGAAAGAGGGAGGATGATCTGGAAATTTTAAAATTACAGGTGCTTTATACAATCTTTTCCAAGCTTGCAAAGGTTTTTACGGTAGAAAAGAAAGGTTTAACTGTTTTATCTTCTGAATAGAATTCAAAAGAATGGCAATTTTTATGGATATAGCTTGCAATTCAGTTACTGATGAGTAGGAGTTTATGTTAAGGCATTTTCATTTACTTTAATGGTTTTTAGCAAGAGTTTTTTGCGATTGTCTGTGAAAAATACAGCAGTGTCTCAGACTGGTGCTTGAGGCATATCTTGAATTTCAGAAGTGAGTGTGGCATGATGGACTTACCATTGAGATTTGTCTAGAAACTCAGCAGAATAAGGTGCAAGAACTACATTCTTTTCTCAATGCGTGTGTTCTACTTGATTTTTTTCTGCATCTTAGAAAATAATTTTGACTAAGATCTTGAAACAGTACTGAGGATTTTGCTGAATAAGAGTTAGACATTTATAATTAAAGGAAAATGTAGCAACTCAGAGGGTTTGCAGTGTAATATGTTCTGCCGATTTAAGTCTTGATTCCTAGTTATATCACTAGACCTTTGTATAAAGTTTTCTGAGGAATGTGTGTTGGCTGGCAAGTAAACTTACAGTGATAAGAAACTAACATTATGGAGAATTAACAAGTGCTTTGTTCAACTGAAACTTCTAAACTCATCCTCCAGAGCTTCTTACCTTGAGGGCTTTTAGCCACTTTGCAGTGGTAACAGGTAGGAAAAAGCCAGGGATTAAGCTGCAGAAATAAATTAAATTCTTGTTTTGGTCATACATGGTTATTCTTGCTTTATTTGAAGGAGATTAAGACTTTGTACTAAAAGTGGAGTATTTCAGGTGAGGTTTTAAGGGATAACCTAATTTTTTTTAGTAAGTCACCTATAGTGATGTGCTTTTCTATAGGCACTTCTCTACCTTTAATTGTGTTTTGGTTTTTGCACAGGTATCATTGTATATATGTCCAATTGTTTATTTCTTGCCAAAGTTAAAATTAAGTTTCTAATCCAGCAGTGAAAAATTAGCATTCTCTTTTAACATATGGGATATCAGTGCTGATGGGCAGCTTCATCAGGTTTTTAAAAAAGCTTGTTTGATGTCAGTAAGGATGACTTCTTATGTGTAGCTTTTTATAACTACAGGTAAGGTAAGGGCTTATGTCATAACCTTTCCCTTCAGAAAGATCTTAGCTATCAAATTAGATCTGGGCTAGAATTTTGGTTAGGTGATACACATCAGGATAGAAGTTTTCAGTTTGACCAAGGAAAATACTCATCTGGAAAAAAACCTTTGGTTTTGCATGCTTCTTGATTAAATATTTGCCTCCATTTACACAAAAAAAGCCCCACCACCAGAGTCCTCAGATACTCTTAATTTGATTTGGATACATTTGTCTTTAATGTTAGGACTAGTAGAGAGTTTGCTTAGATATTTCACTGTGGCTATTTGCCAGTTGCTGGAGGTGTTGATTGTAAAAGTGACAGTGTTGTGGTGGCTTCCGCAGGAGTGAGACCAGGTCCTCCTTGGGCTTGGTTCTACTCACTGAGGAGGTGTCACCATGCCTTGAAGGGCACCTCAGCCAACAGAAGCTTTGCACTCTGCCTCTCTGTCAGTGAATGATGGTGACTGGCTCACGATGATGCTCCTACTGCCTTTCTCCCCTGCCCAGGCACTTGCGGAAAAGTACTTACTTAAGATTACTGTCTAACATAAGGAACTTTGCTTTAAATATTTGGATGTTTCAAGGGCTTTTTTTCCTTTCTAGTCTCTGTTATGCCGGCAAAAATAGACAAATTTGACATAGAAGTCCTACTTTCAGCTTAATATTTTACCTAAAATGGTTAGGTGCTTGATGGGGACCAGTTAAATAAACCAAGTATTAGCCTATTTCAGGGGATTTCATCTCCCTAAATAGTGGTGGTTTTTATAGTCTTGGACTGTCATATCTTATGTTTGTGTTCATGCAATGAAGCCTTTTTAAATGAGACAACTTTTGCTGTAATTGCATTGCAAACTTTTGAGCTGGCCTTACTGTAGGTGCTGCCTATAATACTGATAAAATGTGAACCTCCGTATCATTAATACTTAAGAAAAAAAGTAGTCTAAAAGAGTCTGTATGCTCTTAGCTAGTTCACCTAAAATATTGCAACGCTCGGTGTTTGATTAAAAATTTTACTTGCTGTATGTTTCAGTGCATTTGATGCACAACTGTCTACATGAGTCAGTGTTTTTATAGCTAGCTTTAAAACTGAATTATTTCTTCTGAGTAACTGTTAAGTAATCAATCCACATTATCATTGTCTTTCCCCAAAAGTATCAGACTCAGCGAGAGCACTCCTTGCATCAGTTGATTAATTTTTATGAAGGAGGGGAGAATTCCCACTAGCCTGCCTTGCAAACCTATATTGGCTTGCCTAGTATAAGAATTCCTGCTGACAAGACCAGGGAAGGCTTCTCACTTACTGTGAGCACATCTGCCGGTCCAAATACACCATTCATTCAGCAGCCATTTCCTCTGAAGGGTGGGGGTCAGGATTGCCAAGTGGCCTGAGATTCATTTAAGCATTTTTGCTGTCAGGAAGTTGTATTAGTGAGAGGCTTAAAGGGTTAAAGGCTATATTAGAATGGTATTGTCCACAGTTGTGGGTTAGAAATTTGTCACAAGTTTTTCTGAATTTGCTTTCCTGTTTTCCAAAGAAAACCACTCTATTTGATAGTAGCATACTTAAAGAACCACAGTAACTTTCCTGGGTGAAGGAGGCACAGTGTTTTATTTTATAGAAATAATGAAAAGCAACCCAGCTATACCACAAGAGCTTGGGATCCCTTCTTCCCAAGATTATGGTAATCCAAATGCTTTAGGAATTATTTTGGGACAATTCTCTGCTTCCTACAGACAGAAGAACAAACTGGTCCCTACCAGGGGGAACAGTAGTCACCAAGAAATTAATGCAAAGGGTTGTATTTTTGTAGTCCTGGCTATTAATGCTTGTAATCGAAGGGCTTAAATGCCTGGAAATGGGACTTTCTGAATACAGGGGCAGATGGGATATTACTCTCCTTTTGTATGCTCCTTTGCTTATTATACTGTACTTTACAGGAGGAAATGATGACAGCTGCCACTCTTTACTGATGTAATTTTCCACATCAGTTTGACATGTTCAGTAAGATCCTTGTCTTATGTCTAGAGGTGAAATCTCATTATAGTTTGTGAAAATACCATTGCTGCCATAAGACTAGAATTTGCAGGATAATGTATACTTGCTTTTAAGTTCTACTTCCTTGTCAGGTTAATGTAGGTTTACTTATCACCTTCTACTAATTTTACAGAGTTAACTGAAACTTTTATTGAATAGTTATATTGAGTAACTATAAGCACAGCTGGACTGAGTATTTATTTGCTTTGAGAGTTAGCCTATGCTTAATGAAGTGACCTGTAAGCTAGATAGATATCCTAGCAGCTTCCAGATTTCGCTACATTAAATTATTTGTCAAAGTGCTGTTTCCTCTTCAGACTCTTTCTAGATAACTGAGAGAAGGGATGTGTTGGGTCTGCCCCAGCCATGCACAGTACAGACTGGTGCGGTGGCATCGTGTAGAACCATGGGGATCCCTCTGTTAGATCACGTACAGTGTTTGACTGCATATTGCTGACTGTAGTCACGCTGTAAATGTTTGCATGTACACAGCTCATTTGTACAGTTCTCCACTGAGAATAAAAAAACCCCAAACATGTATATCTGGTGCATACTTCGGTAAATAACTGCATTATTACGCTGTAGCACGTGACTAAATATCTACCGTATTGCACTGTAACAGCAGTGCTGTGTAGATACGACATAAAATGACAAACATCATGAAGGTCCATAGGCATTTTCATCTCTCACTGTTTAGAAGGTTAATACTTACCCTGACTCAGTGGAGAAGTATCATTCTCTAACTTGATAGTTACCTTTTAAAAATGTGGTTACATTTTTTTGTAATCTTCTCTATTTGGATGTTGTCACGGTTTGGTCTATCTTGCTTCTGATAGTTCTAGGAATATGTATTAGTCATCAAAAGGATGTTGAGAAGATAATGATGGCTTGTGCAGGGTAACCGTTAGTATTTTCTTAGTGGTCACAAAGTAATTTCAAGGTGAAGTAACTGCAAGCCACACTCGAAGTTGCTGAAGCATCAAAATTGGTGAAATATCAAAGGTGCAGTTGATGCACTAAACTCGTCAGTAAAGGTCAGATAAAAAGATTCAGACAGCATGCACTCTCTCAGCTCTGAGTCTTTCCTTTCAAATGTTGAGTAATTCCCAGTTTAAGACACCTAAGTAAGTATCTTTTTGAACCCTACATCACACCCCTCCTTCACACAGATAAATAAATTAATCAGGAAGGCAGAAGTGTTGGAAATCTCCATTTTGCAGCATGCGAACTGAAGTCCTTCAACCTCCTCATTTTGCTGTGCACCAGAGCGGCTCTGAGAGCAGAACTTGCAAAGAAACAAACTGCTGAGTATACGGGTCTTGCCCTGTGAGCAGGGAAGGAGAAAGAGTGACCAGCTGTGGCAATAGATCGAAATTAGCTACCATGTCTTCTGCCTTTGCTCTTTTCTCCCAGCACCTCCTTTTTTTTTTCTTTCTTTTTTTTTGTATACTCCAAAAATTCATGAATTTGTTGGGATTTGCCCTTGTTTGCCTGTGATACTCTTCAGAAGCACTTTAAACCATGAGAATACCTGCATTCAGATTTCTCATACTTATGAAATGCATCAAAGGGAGAATTCCCTTCCGTGAGAAGCTGTTTGAGTTGGTCCTCCAGTTTTTTGCGTGCTCCTTCCACTGTTGCTTTTACATATCCGCTCAATGGCTTTACATGGGACGATTTCTTGAGCAATAAGGTTTTTGGGGGGTTGGTTTTTGTAGATGATAAAGAGGAAAAAATCAGAGCGGGAAGTGGCTTTTGATTCCTAAGTGGCTTGCAATGGTCATGTGCGATTATCAAGGTTCTTTTATCAGGCAATAGAGTGGATGTGGGGGCTGTTGGACAGGGGCTTGGCAGGGGCAAAGCCGTGCTCCTGGAACTGCTCCCTTTGCACCAGAGCAGTGACGCTGCTGGAACATGGTCGCTTGTCTTCTCTGCCTGTGGGCTGGTGCCAGGAGGTACTCCCCAGCTCTGAGGTGTGCAGGCTGTGTTTCATGTAGCACTCTCGTACAAGGATTCTTTTCTGTGCAGGTTGCAGAGAATGGTCACACCTAGAGTGTGGGCTTGCAAATGAGTTGGGAAGGGCCAAGTGAAGGTTGAAACTTACAGTATGTTGACAGTAGGTTAGTAAATGTGGATTAGTAGGTTAAACAACCTGGCATGTAGTCTTGAGTAACATTGTGCACTTGAGTAGTTACTGCATGGAAGCTGTGCTGCTGTTAACTCCCTCTAGGACTCACTCTCTGGTAGTTTTATGTGGCTGTACCCCAGGTCATAGTCCAGATAACATGCTCAGTTTAAATTATTTCCTGCTAATACTAAAAATAAAATACAATTTGTCAAATAAGATTATCTGAAAGGTTGAAAATGTATAAAACTATTTTGTTCTTATTAATGTGCTCTGTTGTGGGGATCATTTTCATGCATGAAGAATGCTGTTATTTTGGCTGGCAGTATTATGCAGAAACTGCATGCTCCTGGATGGATTTTTCATACGTATAAATAGCTGAATTAGTATAGCTAATGCTTAGTAAATGTATGTGGTATTAATCAATCTTAAAACATAAGCATTAATGGAACAAACTGGATAATTTTGTGTTTGAGAAGATACCTGCTTTCCAACTAACTATTATTTTTTTGGCTTTAGATTGGTTCCCCCACAGATATCAAAAAAATTTATAGAAATCTCCAGGATTTTAAGAAAGGAATAGAACTGAGTTGCAGACACTGGAGTCCTACAGTATAGAGCTTTTTCCACTATGCTTCTCACTTTATTAGTTTGAAGTGTATTAGTGTGAAACAGTAAGCTTTCTTTCCATGGATTGTAGGCAGCCTTTACCTAGCATTATTGTTCCTGTTCTGTTATAGAAAGCTAGTAGTGATGCCCATTGTATTGAAGAGAAGAGGTTTGAGGTTGGTCTGTGAGGAAGTGATGGCCAATGCAGCAGTGGCAGGTCGAGTGGCAAGGTAGAGGCTGTCTGGTTGCTTCAATGCTGGTGTACGTTTGCAGCAAATTGTTCCTGTTATTTTTGAACTTGTGTACTTTAGCACATAAAGATTCCTCTTTCTGAGGAGGCTTTGACTGATGTCAGTTCTTTGTTAACTAATGCCTTGACTTTGAGGAAGAAAACGGGAAAAATGCAGTTTATTCTTGGTTTCTGACATTGCTGTTACGTATTCCCAACCAGGTTTAACTCTTGTTTACCTATGAAGTATTTGTAGTACTTGATCATTTCTAATACCAGGTGGATCCATGATCAGTCCTGTCTCCCTTGCTATTTGTAGGAATGTTTTATTTACCTAAACCCTGTTGCTTTGTAGCAAATAGTAGGAGAAGAAACCTGAAGACTTTTTCTATTTCAGAGGCTCCATCTGTGGAAAGAGTGCATAAGTAATCTGTTTAAGATACAAAACGTGATGTATGTAAGCAGCTTTGATAGAAATATGGTCCCTTTTGAGTTTAGAAAAATTTGGCAAACTATTCTGGTAAGAAATGTATGTGTTTTCCTACAGGATCCTTTGAGACGGGAGGAAAAGGTATCCTTGTGAAAAGGTGAATGTTTTTCCCATGCAGGCAAATTCCATGCACGCATTCATGATGGTTTCGTATGATTTATCAATAGTGATTGTGACACTTCAATTTTGTGTAGGACTTACAACGTATGTTCAAGGTGTAATTTTAGAAGGTCTTAGCCTGCCTGTGTCATCCAAAGTGGTTCTGTTCAGTGATTGATTTTTCTCTGGGAAATTGTAGCATCACATAACATTGTTTCCATGTGTCTGGGTTTGCTTGCAGGTGAATCAATTCTGAAACTTGCTTTGTGGCGTAGGCTAAATAAAAATGAGACCTAATTCCTCCCCTTCCAGTGGATTTTTCCACTTTAGGCATAGTAGTGGCAGGATTAGCAACTGGAATTATCATTGAAACTGGCTTCATTTTTATGTATTCATTTCTGTGGAAGCAGCCTAACTATAGCTTTTTAAAATACAAGTGTAGTCACATATATAGAAGCCTGTCATGCTGTTCAAGAGTTCTTCCTCTTTATGAATCGAATTGGTTTAGTTTCACAGTTACCTCATTTGTGGAAACTTATTATTGATTGTGTCCTTGCTAAGGAAAACATGGCAATGCTTGATGGTAGATCTGCAGTCTGAATTGTTTAAAATAATATCTTTTATTGTAAAATAGTTAACGCTAATATTAATTATTTCTACAGCTGTTCAGATGCAGTGTGTGCTGAATGGCAGGATAGATGACTGGGCAGCCAGTCTCCTGTCAGGCAGCAGCAGCTACAATGGCAGGAAAGGTGTGAGCAATGCTTCCCACCTACACCTTGTTTATAGGTGTTAACTTCAAAGCTTCACTGGGGCTGTTTAATTGCTAACGTAATAAAACAAATGGAGCTTGATTAAAGAACTAGGCAGTTTTTAAATTGTATTTGTGCTCCGCTCCCCTTTTTTAGGGTGGTTGTTGATTTACCCCAGTATAGATATTTCTGTTTGCTATCTCATCTGAAGTGTTTTCTATGACATACAATGTGCAAATATTCCCTTTATTTCTCAATAGGTACTCCTCTGTAGTAACTGAAATGGAGATTGTGACTAATGCACGATGAGTAGTTACAGATACCACTGTACAGGTTGGCTGTGTGGGAGTCATGCAGCTTGTGCTTTATCCTTGAAACTAAGCGGATAGCTTAGCAGCATCTGTTCTGTGACTACTCTGTAAGGAGATGTTTTAGTTCTTTTCTATGCAAAAAACCCCCACTCCAAAACTGCTGTTAATTTTGTTCCCTGGAGTAGGCATTAATTGTTGTAGAAGTCCTCCTCTGGTACCAATGCTGCAAACAGTTGCAGAAGGTGGGGAGACATCTTGGTGGAGATAAACCGAAACAAGATTTTCACTGTTACTGTTGGAAGTGTCATGTTGAATCTAGTTTCTAATTAGAGAGATTTAGGCTCACACTCCCAAGGACAAATGGACTCGTAAAAATATCAAAAGCAAACCTTATGTCTGTTCTTGCGTACAAGATACAAGCAAGGTTTGAGGACTGTGAGATGTGGCTGCTGCAGTAGAGGATACTGTAACGTTGTCAACGCAGAGCTAGGATAAGGGGTGCCTTCTGCAGGAGATGCTGCCCACTGGGACAGAGCGTGACAGGCGTGCAAGGACAACCGGTCACCCTGGCCCCACTGCAGCAGTACCTCAGCCGTGTGGGCGGTCATGGGAGAAATCTTAACACTGGAATGAGTGTTCCCTCCAGAAGGCTTGTCTCTTAATAGAGCTTATTTTTTAGAAGGGAGGGAGTGTATTGTAATCGTTAGCTTCTGGATAAGAAGATGCAAAGGACAACAATACTTCAAGGTCAGTTTTTCTTGTCAGAGAGAAAGCTGGGGTTCTACTGAATGGACACTGGTATTGAGAGGTAAGGAAGCTGTGGCCACATAGGGTTGTGAATAAAGGGAAGGAATTCCTATAGCTGAAATACCAGGAAAGTAAGATAAGACAGCGAGCTGCTAAGTCTTTTTCCAAACAGGTTTTACCTTTATCTGAAATCACTGTGTCCTGTGACTTAGAGAGATAAGAGCTGCCAAATACCCCTCTGGGTACACCGGCCCTGGTCCCTCTCCCCTCCTCTGGAGTTAAATGCATTTCTGCTGAGCACAAAACCCCACCAGATCCTGCTCTTCCCATCAGAGCCAAAAAGGGCAGGCTTTCCCCGCAGGGGAGAGGATGTTTTGGGAGAGGGAGTGCCCAGGGGGATGTCAGCACCATAAAACTGAATTGCAGTGGGTTGGTGGCGTATGGGGAGCAGCCAGCCTCCCTGGGAGGTGGCGCAGGGCTCTGTCCCATGGGAAGAGTGTGGCGTCCTGCCCTGCTGTCCTGGCACCCACGAGAGACATGCTGCAAATTTGAGAAAGCACTGACAAAAAGGCTTGCCTGCACTTTAAGGCTGGATTTTTAGCCTGAAATGATGCTACAAAGGACAAACTCGGGCACCTTTTCCTTAAGCATTAAGGAAGATGAAAATGAGTGAGGACAGCATTCTCCATCCTTTGTGTTTAATATCAATATCAAGAAGTTAATCTCATTAATGTGCCCCTAATAGATACTTTTATATGCATGTCCATCATTCCAGTAGGAGACTATTCTTGTTACATAAACATAATATTAAATCTACAAGATAACATCATATTGCCTGTGAAACACAAGCAGCTGCACAACCTCTACAACCTAGATTCGTAAGTGGATAGTATGGACAAAACCATATTTCTTTGTGAAAGGAAATTAATAAAATAGGCCAGCAGTTTTTCCTGACTTGATGGAATTTTGCCTAGTGACATTTATGATAGAGTGCATTAGAATAGCACAGAATGAGATCAAAGAAACCTAGTTTGTACAGTGGTGTTTTTGATGTTACAAATTAGATAGTTAGTTATGAGTCCTGGGGGAAGGGAAAAAGAGCAGCACAATGAAGCAGACAGTACAACAAATTTCAGAAATGTTCCAACACTTTTATTCACAGAGATAATGTCTGACTTGATTGGTAGATAACAGAAGCTGGAGGATATTCATTTGTGTTTCAGGATTTGAGAGGAGTAAAATTTTGCAAACAAACATTGCTTGGTACAAAATAAATTGAATCCATAAAAGAAGAGGGTATGTTGCTTTGCCTGATGTTATCTCACGTAATTTCAGTGCTTTTTTGGTTTTCTGCTGCAGTAATACCCTAGAATTCCTGAAAATATAGAAGACTTAAAGAGTAGAAACAGCTTTCCTCCAGGGCAAAAATGTACTTGTTAAAAGCATACCACAAACAAAAACTCAGATAAGTTTGTTGCTTGAATAAGCAATAAATGCTTAAGAAGTTGAAAGGTTTCCATAAGCTTCAGATTAAAAGTGTATTGGTACTACTGAATTCAAGTGTTTTGCAGCAGAGGAGATACACTGCAGTGAAGGGGAACGTTGGGCTTTCCCTGGATTGTTGTGATTTGAGGATTCAGTGTTTTGCAAACTGGATTTTATTTGCATGTTTCTGGAGAAAAAAAAAAGTTGGAAATATAGCTTGGAAAATCAGAGGCAACATGTTTGAATTAGGGCTTAAATTCTGAAAAAGAAAAAAGATACCCTATATGTAGACACTTCTGTGAGCAGGAATTAGTACCATCACTCTGACAAGAGCACTTGACAAATAAGTGGCACTGGGGGGAGGGCAAGATGGAGAGATGCAGAAGAAAGGTAGATTACTGTGAGTGCTTCTCTTTTAAAATTTTTTTTTATTCCATCCTCCCCTCCCCCACCTCTTCCATTGACAAGCTCTGACACCAGCTGCCTTGTCCACAAGCTGATGGGTACCTGTGTCTATAAATCCATTTTCAGACTACTCCAGGAAAACCAGAGTATTTCAGATGATCCCTTGTTTTTTGGTGAGCTCTTTACAGCATTTGCTGGACTTTGTGATATTCTGAACAGTAGTATTTTTGTCCAAGACAGAATACGATTATTATTATTACTATTATCGTCATCGTTCATTGTGTTAAGCAAATCAGTGACGATGCTGCTGTCTTTTTGTAGATCTATGCAGTAATGAGTTTTGTGAATCTGTGCCGTTTTGTGAATATATGCAGCAAGTGAGGAGACCTTATTGCTCTCTACAACTACCTGAAATGAGGTTGTAGTGAGGCCGGTGTTGGTCTCTTCTCCCAAGTAACTAGCAGGACAAGAGGAAATGGCCTCAAGTTGCACCAGGGGACATTTAGATTGGCTATTAGGAGAAATTTCTCTCCTGAAAGGGTGGTGAAGCATTGGAATGGGCTGCCCAGGGAGGTGGTGGAGTCACCATACATGGAGGTGTTCATAAAACTAAGCAGATGTGGCACTTTGCAATATGGTCTAGTGGTCATAGAGGTGTTGGGCGGAAGGTTGGACTTGGTGATCTTAGAGGTCTTTTCCAACCTTAAAGATTCTGTGATGGTTTACAAAAAGTGTTTTGAGTGGCAAGTCAAAGACTGAATATAAAAGCCAGAATCGGAGTGGTCCTTCAAGCTTATGTTTAATATTCTGGATCATACAGGTGTTAACATGCAGCCTTTAATTATCTGATCAAGTAATCTCCCAAGTCAAGACTTCTCCTCAAGTCAATCAGTACTTACGGAAAACGTGACTCTGCCTAAAAAGCAGTTGTTCAGTGTTTAGAGTTGCCTTCATTTTCTTTCCTTGGCTCCCTGTTATTTTTATGTCAAAGCTTTCAGTCTTCCTTTTTAAAAAAATCCATGGATTTCAACATCAACTTTGCTCCAGCACTTACTGTAGTGCCTCAGTAGCCCACAAGTGTTAATTAACCTTTATGCCATGTGGGTTGATGCGTGCATTTAACAGATGAAGAGAGAAGTTAAAAAGAGATTAAGGTCAAAAGCATGTGCTAATTTTCTAATTAACTAATTGCCCAATTTGAAACTTGGAAGGCTTGATTGTCAAAGTACATAGGTAGAGCAGCCCTATGCACGTCAAAAGCCTGATTGCTGCTGGTGTGAGATACCCGCAAGAGCTCAGCACTTCCAAACTGATATCTGGTGTTTCAGGTTAGGCAGAACATGCAGGTTCTTCCTCCTCATGGCCTTGGGAGCATGGGAGGGATGGCTTCCTGCTCTCAAGTGTCCTACTCTGGCCGCCTGGAGCCCCAGGCAGTGTCTGACTTTGCCTTTGTCCTGCAAGGCTGAAGCCTATTTAGTTTCTCATGGGGTTGCTGGGGTGCCATTCACTCACGGTCCAGGGAGACGAGCTGTGGCAGAGCCCTTGGTGAGGCGGAAGACCTCAGAGATTTGGTCCCCATTCAGCATGGGAAAAGTTGTTTTCTTAGAAAATTTTAACTAGATCAGTTTGAACATGGGGAGGATAGGAGAAAGGAACTCCGGGTGCTGAAATTTTCAGCCTGCATAGTTTCATGCTTGGCAGAGTTACTAATTTGTAACTTTTAAATTAACATTTTATCGTGGAAGCGTTCTGACACTTCTAGCACAGCATGAAATACTTTTTTGACAAAGGAATACTAATATATGTGTGCTAAAGTGTTATTTTTAATGCATGTGTAACTTCTAGTAGGGCAGTTCGTTGAAGCTGTCTCTCTGGTTGCTATGTGAAATTCCAAGCATATGTATTAGAAAAGAGACTCTCTGCTCTTCGCTTTCTCTTACTGTGACATGAAAAAAGGGTGGCATCAGATACTAAAAAGAGTTTGTAGTGACTGAGATTGCTGGTAAATGACTAATAAGAGAGATCCCAAGGAGGTGCCTGTGTTCCATCTATGAGTGTAGGGGTTGCTAATCTGTTTAGCAGAAACACCATTTGGGAAGGTAAGGGCATATCCTGCTGGTTGAAGACCCAAGTGTTGAATAGTCTTGACCTTCAAAACAGTATCAGGAGTATCATGAGCTAAGCAATAATGCTTGAGAAGAAAAATACTTAAAACCCACAAGGCTTTTTAAGTGGTGGGTGGTGAAAACCCCGTGAATGGTCTTAAGTGTTGAGATGAATCTTAATGGGGGTGGGGTGGGGCCGATGCAAAGTATACAGTGGGGGAAGGATACGTGAGAGCACCAGCTTAATTGCCTGCCTCTTCAAGTAATTATATGGATACCAGTGTCAAATATGAGAAGCGTGTGTGAGTGTTGACTTTCTTTTGTTTTCTTGATCTACGTATCAAAACTAGTATTGGCAAGCATGAAGTCTGATCTGTTTCTTCCTCAAACTTGTCTGCCCAATAAATAATACAGTTACTGGAAACAGGCAAGCTGAACACTCATATCGGTCAATTACAGTATGGGTGGAGTCATGCTCTGTAAATCTCATGCTGATGTATTTCTAGATTATCTGTGTAGAAAAAATAATGCGAGGTTTTATAGCAGCAGATGCACAGGATACAAAAATATTTTTGTCATAACAGCTGTGATTTGTGGTTATTATAAAGTTATTTTTTCAGGATTTTTTTTTTTGTCTTTTAATCTTTCTCACTCTTGCTTTTTCATGTCAGAAAAAAAAAAAGAAATCTGAAAACCTATGTGCACAAATTTGTTTAGCATGCGCTTGTGGAACTACTAATTATTAGGGATGAAGGGGTAAATCATCTTACATGTCAGACCAACCCTTTAAAATGAGATTGCCTGAAAACACATGTGATGTTCTCTATAATGTAATGGTTCAGTAGTCGATTCACAGCCATGAACTGGCTTCAAATAAACCTTAAAGCAGTTCACAAATCACAAAGATCAGTAGCAACTATTGCATTGCAGAATATTCACGTGCTAGAATAAAATCTCCTCATGGATCATGTACAGACAAAACACTGCTGTTGTATAATGTATGTATGTTGTGTTTAAGCGAAAAGTCTTACAGAAACTTTGTCCAGTGTAGTTACATATCTTTGTTCTTTGAAAATTTAATGCAGTGCTTTAATGATCTAAATTCATAGTTTGTTTGGTTGGGATTTTTTTGAAATTTAATTTTGGGATATATGATTACCTACAGATAGATACAGATCTGTATAGATCTATTCCAGATGGGACAGTTTACATTTACTCAAGTCATGCATAAATACTTAACAGCATAAATTATATTTATTTCAGGGTTTTGACTAAGATTTTTAGCTGTAATGGAAGTTTTCAGACTTGAGTGAGGGTTAGGGTCTTTTTCTTGTCATTTTCATTTTTTATTTATAGCCAAGTTCTATATCCATAGCTTAATATGTTGGACAACTGTATTCAGTCCCTGACTTAACCATACCATCTCAAAGCCATCTGCGTTATTATTCTACCAGAACGTACAGAAAGAGCTTTTACCTTTGTCTCCAATAATTTATGTGAAATCAAGCAGTGCATTGGTTTGAGTTCTGAACAGAAAAAATGGGAAATTTTGGAAAGACAATGAAAAAGTAGGAAAGGAAGTAAAAAATACGTGGAGTAATCCAGTGTTAAAGGCCAGAGTCTTGCATTTGCAGGGAAGGACAACTAGGGGACAACTTCCCACTCCACTTCCGTGCTAACAGATCTACATTCTAGGAAGACATCAGAAGTTAATACAGGATCATTTGGGGATGAAGAAGCTTTTTTTTAAAACACACAACACAAATGTGGAAGATTAATTCCGGTTCTCATGTACCTTCTGTGACTCATGTCCTTTACAAAACCAAGATAATTTGTGTGCGGACTGGCATTTGGAAGAGGTGAAGGAGATACTGTGGGCGAAAGTGTGGAGTTGAATTCTACCTTTTTTATTTTTTTCCTTTAGGAAGTATGTGTTAGAGATATGGAACAGAATTCCTGATCCTTTATAAGCATTTTTTATAAGCTAGTCTTAAGACAAGTGAGCTGCAGAAAACTGCAGAGAATTTTCTTTCACTTAAAATGGTAGGAAAAACAAATTTATCGGTTATCTCTCTGGAAATATGAGCCTCATCCAGAGTCAAATTATTCACTGCTCTTCAGAACAGAAATTTAAAGTTGTGCAAATATATACTTTCCTGCACCCTTGCACACATCATAGTCCTAATGAGAAAGGGTTCTTTTGGGTCAGTTACCTGCTGAAATTGTGAGCCAGACCTTTATACAGGTCCGGGTAATTTATTTATTTATTTATTTATTTTTGTTTTCTGTACTAAAAGACTTGTACCATTCTGGGGAAAGCATAGAAAACTGTGTGGATGCCTTGGCAGGCAGAGTTTTAAAAATATCTGTGGTTTTTGTGGCTTTATTGGATAAAATGTAGGATTTTCCACCTTGTGGTTTAAATTTCCATGTGCTGGAGTTTGTAGATTTTGTTTTTCTGAAATCTTGCTTATGTCTAAAATGAAGCCCTTACTTATGTTGAGTCAGGATTGGGAAGAATTGACTCAGAGAAGTGATAATGGATGCTCTGGAATTATTGAGGGCCCTCCAGAATAGATGGTTCAGTAGTAAGGTGCCTTCTATTTTTTGAACACAGCCAACTCAAATTTCTCGTAGGCAGTGAGTGATGAAGGGTGATACTTTTCAGATGCTGTTATCTTCACATGCCTGGTTGGTGACATGTGAGGAGAGGAGTGATACGTGGATTGGGAAGTCTGTTAAGTACCATCACTATGTACTGGATACCCCTTGCAAAGTTCTTGGCCGACATCTAAGGGGCGGTTTGAGCTGCTGCCTTGTTCAATCTGCTTAGAGTGGTTTGATGCATGTGACTGTGAGGAGTCCCATACAGCATAATGCGTCTGTTCTATGCTGGTGGTTGGCTATGAAAAATGAACCTTAATTTTTAGGGTCATTTAGATGTCTCAGGAGTTCTGAATACAAGCATTCCATACACATCCCTGCTTACTCCAAAAGCGGGCGAAGAATTGATATTGTAATGGCTAAAAATAAAAATATAAACTAATGAACTACGATCAAATAACAAGACATACTATTTTGAAAGTCACAGTGCTGTATGTTTAGACCTAGCATCTTTCTGTTGTCATTTGAGCACTGATACACTTGTCTTAAACCACTTTTATGACTAAAGGACCTGAGATCCACATCCTTGTGGCTGTCTCCTCGCTACTACCAGCAAGCACTGAAGATGGTGCTGTTTTCACAATGGATCTTGTTCCCAGTGGCTCTCTTGAAGGTAGAGTTCATGGACAGCTTGGGAAACATGGCCAACATATCAGGAACTATGCTATTTGGTGATAATGAAAATAACCAGATAACTAAAAAGATCTTTTAAAAATTAGTGAATAAAACAGTAGTCAACTGCACTTAGAAAATTCTTGCTACATTCCCTTAACTGCTTTTTCTGACTTTAAAACAAACAAATAAATATCCCTTTGGTTTAATTAATTAAGAGTGGCTCATGGGAGGCCTGAGTAGATCTCTGAGACAGCACAGGGGAAAGGCCAGATGTTTAGGAGTGGGAGAAGAGGAAGGGAGGACATTGACTTTTGCTTCACAAGTCACTGACTTTGTACTTGCATAAGAGCTCTTTCCGCTCTGAAGGGTGAATAGCATGCCCTTGGAGGAAGCTCTTTTGTTTGAACTTCTTTTGAAGT
>WEIS01022848.1:10198-47052 GCA_013389965.1 Todus mexicanus | reverse complement strand
TTCAGATCTTGGGCATTAAGATTTTACTGAATGAGACAGGATTATTCAAACGGGGGGCGGGGTAGGCATGGGAAGCAGGAGAGGCAGACAATTTTCCTTAACCTGCCCGATCCTGCCATTAACCTTTAAATTAAAATGATGAATTACTAAAATAGCCATGACCAAGGCCTCTGTATCGTCCCCCATAGTAAGTACCCTGATGCATTGTCATGTGCAAACAGCTCCTTCATGAGACACCAAAAGGCTCTTAATAATGGATATTACACTTCTGCAATGATCGCAGTGGAAAGCACCCAAAATTACCAGCTTTCTTTACAGAGTAATTTGTTATTTTAATGCTGTCAACCTGCAGAAATAGATTTATTGTTATTAATAATAGTGATTTGCCACATTTTGCTAGTTAAATTACAGTGCTGTATAGTTAGTTCCACAATAAAGGACTGGAAGTGTGCCAGGAGATTGCTCATAGCTCAGTGTAACAGCAGTTGGCACTGTTCCCATTAAGGCATTAAAATTTGAGTCAGAAACATAACAGATGCAAAACAAAACATGAGGTCGCTCACGGGGATTATATAAAAACAATTAAAACAAATTAATTACCAGTTATGTTAGTGTTTCTCGGTGTACACGTAGAATGATTACAAATCCATGCAGAGGTCTTTTTAAAGACCATAAAAGTCAATAAGGATCCCTGAGGGACTACAAGGGAACTTTCAGTTTCCAGCATTGCAGTGAGTTTAGGGAGAAGAATTACAGGGAGGCACAGGCTGTGGGACAGGCCCAGCTTCCTGGGAGCAGAAGCAGCTTCTAGAGGCTCCTGAGGAAATCCAGCTACAAGGGATACAAGCGGAGAGAAGAAGTCCCAGTCCCTGTGTACTGTGTTTTTTGCCTATGGGATATTTTATCTCCCTCTTCTTGAGACCATAGGGATTATCTGCTTTTTAATACATTCAAATCTGAGCTCTTCCTCTGAAATATTTACTGGTATTTTGTGAAGATCTGAAACAGCGTCACATCAGAAACCCCAGACACATGCAAAGCAGTACTAAAGGGATACAGATACCCTAAAGTGAACCAGGACTTTCTGGAAACACACATACCGCAGCTGTAACTTTTCATTATAGCAAAATTTCCAGAACTGAAAGAAAACTCCTTGGGCGGCATACGAGGTGTTACCTTCCTCATTGTTTCTAGGCCTCACTACAGGCCTCTCCTTCAGTGCCCTGTGTTTGCACATCCAAACTGTCAGTTTTCTTATTAGTTCTTTGTTAAGCATTGTTTATATGCTTGATGAGGTACAGGAGAGTCCCCAGACCCTGCCCTCAGGTGCACAGTGATTTCTCTTTTCAAGAGGCATAACAGCAGGCATCAAGTGTTCACCTGAGCACAGATCCTAGAAGACGGGCTAGATACACTACCAGGATTTAGGACTAAAGCCATTTACCATCCCTTGAAGAGGAGAATAACCTGGCTTCTTTCCAACACTCCACAAATTTGAATTAACCCATAGATACCTCCTTTTTTGCATTGTTTTCATTCACACAAGTACTGTGAAGGAGGGAAAAAAAGACATGACACACAACTCTGTGGCACATAGACCTCAAGGTGACGATAGATAGGTCAGCAAATGTCCCCTACATTTACCGGAAATGTACTCTTTTTTTTTGCCAAGTCACAGCCTTGAGTGCAAACTAAGCAGGAAGACAGGGAGAGCCCATACTCAGTAAGGCAAGAGAAAAGGGCCATTATCACCTGCTGCAGAACATTCAGGAAGAGAGAAGGGAGACCAGAAGCAGTGGGTCTTTTCCCTCTACAGACTTTAACTCCACTCTCTTAAAAAGCAGATGGAAACAGTAAATATTGATGGTATCACCAGATGTCACTGTTGTATAAAGTCATCCAAGTTTCGTTTCTTGGAGAGCACATGGCAGACTTGAAAAGACACCTTGAGCTTTCCCCTCACCTACACTCTAGGCTTCTCCTTGCCCTCAGAAATCTAAGAAAAGTTTCTACAAGGAGAGCAGCACCAGCAAAGTTTGTTCTCTGGCACAGACACATTTAAAGCCAGTCTTAAAGCAGAGGCATGCTGGGCTGCAGTTTGGGGAAGGAACCACAGCACACTATGACAGCTTTTGTTTCAGGCCTGGTAGATTTATATCGAGTTTTATTTTCTAGTTTTGCTTCAGTATCTTTCTTTCTGCTGGAAGGCTAAATTGCAGGGCTACAAGCACTGCTATCAGCTAGCAGAGAGATAACAATAATTAATACTTGGTAATATTGAACCTAAAATGTCTTTTACGTGATGCTGCTTTATTAGTTTCAGCAGGGATTCTCAGAGATAATCAAGCCCGGGGTTTGAGAGTTCATTTGCTTAAAATCTGTTTCACACAGATTTTGCTGTACTTCTGAGATGGCTTGGATAGGAACATTGTTCCCTGTCTGCAAGGTATCGGAAGAGCAGAGCAGTAGCTAGATGAGCTTAGGTTTGAACGAGATACACACAAAGCAGTGTCCTTTCAAAAGCAAATCTGTTGAGGAAATAATTTCAGCTAAGAAAATAAACATCCCTGGCACTACATCAGAAGAGCAGCACAATAACGTTGATTTGTGAAAGGAACACACTTGATGTTTCAAACCAAAACAGATCTGTGCAAGGAAATGCTTGCTTAAAATACGTGTGTGTTTTTATTCTCCAAGACACATTTGAAAACATAAAGAAGACAAAACATACGTGCACATAAAGCTCTTCAGCCCCAGCATGCTGCTCCTGGTTTGTTATGTATCTTTAGCTAGTCCCAAGGTGACAAGTGTTATCTGAGTGCAGTTTGTGCAGTAATCCAGAACCAATTATGTATAATAGTTCTTCAGCAAAGTACATTGAATAAATAAAGAAAACATGCAGATTGACAAATACACTTCTCCACACGCAGGTCTCATGGCGGCACAGGTTCATCAGTTCCCTGCTCTCCTTCAGCTCACAAGCAAAACCCATGGCCACAGGCAGCTCACAGCTTGTGCTGGCCGCAAAGGCAAGAAGAGGTGGCACTGAGGGGACTCAGCCTTGGGAGAAAGACTCCTCATTTCAGGGTATAAACCAAGAGCAAACTAGCAGAGGTCAGGTGGTAAGCAGCCTGCCGTTGGGCTATAATTGCCTGCTGTGGGATTTCTGACATTTTCGTCTTATACAGCTGGTAGCACAGTGGGAGACAAAATATTATACTCTGATCCAGTCCATGAGTAAACTTAATCTCTCATACTCTCTCCCCTGCCATCCTTTGGTAGTATTTTCTAATAAAAGGGAAGCACTTTTGCTCCAAATAAGAAAAAGAACCCACAATGCTTATTTTTAAAAGTGTCAAGCCAAAGCTCAGTAATGCCAGCAGCAGGGTCAGCTACAAGAGCTATCCCAAGGCCAGCCAGGGCTAAGTCAGCATACCAACCCAGCCCTACCTGCCTGAGCTTTTAAAAACTCTGTCTCAGACTGACTTTTTAACATCTGCCAAGGGCTCACTGCAGGGCAATTTTTGCTGGGACCTCAGGTATCTTCCCCATTCCTTCCCTGGAGACCAGAACCCATACAAACCCAGCTGGCATGTGGGACACTCAAGACTGGTAGCACTGCAGCTAGATGGTCTTCTCCTGAAGAGTGTCTGCCACACTTGTCTTGCTGTGTTCCTCCCATCCCCACCTCCCTCCCCCTGTCCCCACATCCAACCTGCTGCTTCATATATCCTGCATCATCAGACCTACAGAAAGCCTTTCCAGCTGCTGTCCTGGGAAATTATCATCATCATCATCCCTAAATACAGGGGTGACCTCAGAAGGGTCCTGCAGAGGCACTGGCAGATTCATAACTCCAAGAGGAACCTACCAAGCACGTCTCAGCCCAGCTGCCTCCCATTCCCACTGACTCACTGCTGTCTTGGTTGCCAGCTCTCAGCAGGAATGATACAAGGAAGAAAAAAGAAAATCACAGTGGAGGAATGGAGGAGAGCCCAAACCTGAAGAGGAACAGCCCTTCGGCATTTGGTGTTGTGCATGTTGCAATGTGCTGGCTTGCATGGGACTGGGCTCATGAACGCCTCTATGCGAAGGGGAAAAGAGTGTGATGAGGTATCATGCATTAATTTGAAGCCCTTTTTGGCCACTTCTCTGACTAGAGTAGCATGAACAGATCTTAGGCTATGAGATCCCAAAATGCAGCAAACAAAGCAGTGAAAGAGAACACTGTTTTTACTCTACTCAGGCAGGGGTTCTGTCAAAAGGGGTCAAGTTAACTGCAGGGTCCTAAAGACAGAGATCTGAGTTTTCTCCCTTGTATCCATATGTTCACCTCCAGAACTGTTAGTGAAAAGTTCTGAAAAGCTGAATAGAAATATGGGACATCACACACAAAGCTCAGCCATAACATGAAAATCAGTCCTATAGGAATGAAGAGAAAGTCCTGTAGGCTTTGAGCAGAAGAGAATACGTGCTAGACTGCAAAAAATCCCCCCTCCCAGTTCATTACCAGTTTACAAGCAAGTATAGGACTGACAGGATGAGGGCACCACATCTAAAAAATGTGAGACACTTTGCAGAAACTTCACTTCAACTCTCAATAGGTCACAGTAGGACCCGGAAAATCACCCAGACTTTCCTCCAGCTCATGAAGACATCTTCTTTAGTGTAACCACTCACACACAGGTCCCCACCAGTGCTCTTGCATCCCGCTGAAGGCTCTCCCCAACATCTGCTCTGCATCACCAAGCACCAACACACGAGGTTTCGCTTGACAAGAACACAGGCCATAGTTGCGTCCCCCACCCCTCTAAAAAAAACCCAACAAAAACCACAAAAAGAAACAAATAAATGAAAAAACAAACAAACAAACACCTAACCCCACCACCACTCTGCAGACTTTCTTTTGCTCTCTAAAGAGGCCACTCGATGCCAGTATGGATGAGTAGCATAAGTTAGAAAAACACTAAACTAAGAGTCACAGCAGCAACGCTGAAGACTCCAGCTGCACTAGAGGGCTCCTAGTGATAAAGGGTATTACAGAGTTGGAGCAGCTGCCTGCCTTTGCTCCTGTGGCCTTAACCCGTGCAGAAGGTTGGAAGAGCAATTACAGCCTTTCAGAGCTGGTGGTTAGATCCTCCGCTGACTGCCTCCTCCTGGCTTCTCAACCCCAAATCCCCCTGAGATCACAGCCAGAACAGCTCCTCCAAAGGAAACCCCGGCCTCTCTATGCTTATGAGGCTCTGGGGACAGCTTGGCCTTGGAGAGAATAGCCAAGTGCTGTTGAACGGCTGGAGCACTGACACTGGATAAACGCTGTCACCAAGCCAACAGCAGAGTCATCGAGGGCTAAAGAAAAGAGCAAATGTTTGTAATCAGAGCTGCTGCAAACTGACTGGTTCCTTGCTAAGCCCTAAGAAAAACAAGGAGATGAAAAGTTGGCTTCTGCTCTTTTTAGTAGGCACTGGAAATGCCTTGGCTCGGTGCGACCCGGTGGTGTTTACACAGCCTGCCCATCGCCTCCCGCCTGCATTCGCTCTGTAAGCGGCTTCTGTTTACAAGCAGCAGGGAATGGGATCTCTGTCCATGAAAATGGATGGTGCCAGGGTTAATTAATCCGACCTGAGGTGACACGGCCAGGAGCAGCCACAATGTCTCCCGCTAGGGAGAAGCTATATATAGCTCTATGACATGATGAGACATATCAATCATGGAGCAAAGAAAATAAAAAAGCACTTTGATTTAACAGCAAATTCTGCTTTGCGATCCCAGGAAGGCTGGCCAGCGGAAACTGTGCATGAAAGTCGACTACAGTGCAAAATGGATTTTCAGATGTGGCACTTACTGGTAGCAGTTTGTACCCTGAGAGAAGGAACTGTTGGAAGATTTGTGTATCTTTAACAGGGCAAATTCCTTCTTAGTCTGGAGTTCACAGCCATGTAAAACACCCAGCAACTTTGCTTCCCAAGGGTATGTGAACATTGTGCTACTTCAAATTGCAGACTTTGTCTCCCCTTAATTTCTCTTGCAAATCTGTCTGAGCCCAGAATGCAAAGGAAAACTCAGTCAAATACCCAGACAAAGGCACACGCAGCCATGAATTTCACATGATTCTTGATGGGAAGCTATAAATCCATCTAGGATTGCCCCTAAATGTCTCCCAAACCTTCAAGGGACTTCTCAGTTATTTATTTATGGGATTTCAGATGCAGGACACAGCTGAGCTAAGGTGACTCTCTCAGGATGCTGGGCTTGTTCCTAAGCTATTTTCAGAGCTGACAGGGAAAAGCAAAAATCCTCCTCAGTCTCTCTTCCTTCTCACCAATTACCTGACTATAAAATCCAACTCACTGGTTGGTGCCTTTAGGAGGCAATTTCAGGAACTACTTGGTGTTGTTGGACAGCACAACTCAAAGAGGCTGAAGTTTAATACAACACAACATGATTTGACTGTGTGTGTTGGAGAGATACCAAACAGCTCCAGTATGTACTATCAACCAACACCAAGACAGGGTGAGCACCACTCTGAAAGCCTATGACCCAGCATCAAAGGACCATATTGAAAATATATGAATAAGAGAAATTAGGGATAAAGAGCTGGCCATAGTGGAAAAATAAAGTCTGGAACAGCAGTGGCCAGTATAACGTGAGGTAACTGGGCACTATCTTCCCCTGGGGGCAGAGCTCCTACAGCCATTTGGCTCAGTTCTTACTGTGAGACAAGAGAAGTCGGAATTTGGATGTGGTCTTCCACCCCAAACTGAGCAGATAGGCAATGTGAGGCACAGGAACAGGCCAAGGGAAGAATGAATACTCAAAATTGACCAAGTCCTCACAAGGCAGCAGCTTTGCTTTGGCTGCAGGTTGTTACTGCTCGGGGGGGGGAAGGCCACAGCTCAGAGCTGAGTTTGATAGGGAACTGTTGGGCTAGTGTGGGATGCTCGTGCAGGGAGGTAGCTTGCCTGTATCACATCAAGGGCTAGTAAACACCTTAAATTCAGACAAATTCCACCAAGGAAACACCTGCCCATGTTGCTGGTTTCTGCTCCAATCAAGAAATGAATCTCCATATGCTGAACTGCAGGCAGGACTGACAGCAGGTACGACTCTGTCTGTGCTGCCAACAAGAACTGGCTGACAGGGCGGGCTGCATCTGGGCTGATGCTGTTCTGCACCTTATGGAGGACAGAGTGGATAATCATAAATGCTCCGTCTTGGCCCTCAAACAGATTCATCCATAAATATTGATAGCCCTGAAAATTTAAGTGCTCTGTTTATCCGCAAAATAGGTGAAATCCTGGCAATAGCCAAATATCTTCCTGGAAATGGCTTGGGTTTATGTGCTTTTCCAGCCTGNATTCTATGTTTTCCCAGCAGGCTGCAGCCGCTGGAGCAAAGCCCCTCGCCCGGCAGATGGCACTCAGTGGCTCCCGGGAAACCCAAATGCTTCCAGAAATCCCTGCCCACCAAGCAAATGATGGGCTAATTGTGATTTTGTTCTGGCTGACATCATCTCAGGGTCACTAAGCCCAAGAGCCCCCCCAGGTCTATCCAGGGAAACTTTGGGTGCAGCTCCTCCTGCCATGATGGCTGCTGGACTCAGGTGGGTGCTCTGCAGTCACCTCAGCCCCTCCATGGAGCCCAGCCTTGGTCAGGGGATGGACACAGCACCCACTTTTCCAAAGTGGGTCAGCCCACAGTGTGCAGCTGCAATGGAGGGAGGGAGGGAGGAATGGGGTGAATTTTGTCCTGTCCTTCAAAAGCTGCTCAGACAGCCAAGAGGGGAGGTGCTCCAGCCACTTAATGGCTAGGAGGGCTGCAGGAACAGTCCAGCCTCTTCCCTCTGGGATCCTTTCCCTGAAAAACCAAACGTGGGGCAGGTCATGCTACAGACCTGGAAAACACCTGCAGGGAACGTGCCCAAGGAGCAGAATTTGACTGGCAGCCCCTCCAGAGGGGAAACATCTTCCACCAGCGTGTAGCAGCCAATGCTGAATTTACCTGCATTCTCCACTGGGTTTTCTGTGCAGCCTCAGAGGAGTGAGACCCGGTGATAACGAACTTAACTCCACTTGCAGTTCTGTGTTCTCCCGCGGCCATTTCATTATGGGAATACAAATAAATAAATGGATAAATAAATGAAACATCCTCACCTCCACTCACCAGAATAACAATCACCAAAAGCCTACACAGAACATTTATTTTTATCCCTTCACTGCAACAGGAACGTGCATTTGTTTCCTAAATACGCTATCTTTTGCCCCATGACCTGCCTGTAAGCGGTACCTGCCTCAAGCAGTGCATGGCCCAGAGGTACGGATGGCTGAGAAGCTGGTAGGGGGTTGGATTAACGAGGGCTTAAGGAGGCTGCAGCCCTCCCCATTAGCTCTCTATCATGTGCAATAAGAGCAGTCATCCTACTGTGCAGCCCTTCCCATTCCCATGGAAACCATTGGTGCATCCAGCCAGGAGTATAAATAAATCTCTTGTATGAACTTTGCCTGGGTGTTAGTTACAACTGGGATGTCTCACACCCTTATTCGGGCTCACAGGCACCTCTATGTTAGCAGTGCACCAGCAGAGTATTCTTGCCCCTTGTATCTAAACACAAGCCAAGGGAGGATGCACAGACAGAGGCATGGGAGCCCAGTGACCATATCAGGGAATATAACAAGACATGGTCAAACACACAGCTCACAGCCCTTTAGAACAAAATAGTCCTATTACCAATTTTAATTGTCTCGTGTGAATTTTTAAAGTGACAAAGAACAGCGCTGAAGAGACACCTGAAATGCGCATCATCCAATCAATGAGCCATGAAGAAAAAAAAAAAAAAGCCCTGCATCTTCATTCTGACTGTTCTCCCCACACTTTTAGCAGGGGAACAGAAGCCCACATCCAATATTGCGACTCCTGTTAGATACTCAGAGAGATTGGGAATATCTGTTCTGAACCCACCCACAATGCAAGCCAGGGACCTCTGGGCACTGAGTCCAGCACTCAGCCAGCAGTTTTTGTTTCAGTTTAAGGAAGATTGGGGTAATTTGCAGATGATCAAAAAAGGTCAAGTCCTGTGGGACACACACATTACCCTTAACTCTACATGTAGTGGTCAATCTTTTATCCATACACATGCTGATATCCCTTTCCTGTCTTTCCATAACTATTTCTCCAGGGTAAGGGGGTCTGTCCAAGCAATTTCGATGTTTGCTTTTCAGAAAGGATTAGACACTGTACAATATAAGATCACCTGCTGCTGCACATCAGGGTAAAATCTCTAAGTGCTATCAGCTGCCACGCTGTACTTCTTATCCTGGACTCCATCCCTTACACACATCCAGAATTAAACATTGCAAAGAACAGTAGCAAAGGAAATGTCAAATCTTTCCAGGTTTGTTTGGTTTTTTTCAGCCAGGTCCCTAAAGCCTGCTGCCAGGTGCACTTTATCAATTATTATTATTATCACTAATAATTATCAGATTAAACTCCATGCATAGGAACATCTCCAATTAATTACAGCCAGAAATAGTAACAACAAAAGCATTGCCAGACCTAGATCAAACTCCTCAATGACTCTGTGAACCTGTGCTACAGCAGTGAGCCTCTGACAGCTAGGGAAAAAACCCTGCTTGACTTTGTTGGAGTAATTTTATTAACTCTGGCTGGTTCTGTTAGTTGACAAAGTGACAGGATCCTGGGGAAAATTTCTCTGTGTGTTTAGTACATCTTTGGCAGGTGTCAAGGTATATTCTCTGGCTTGTCACTCACCATGCTGCCCTTTAGATAGTTATTATTTCATGTAATTATGATTATTACATGCTGAGATGCCACCCTTATGAATAGCCTCTGGTTGCTGTCACTCACTGCAATGTAATGCGGGAGGATGAGTTGTCAGGAAGGAACTGCAGGGTATGAAATTACCACATTTCTCTATTTTAAAACAAATAACCACATGCTTTTGCTGGTCATCCCTTTCCATTTACCGACTGGCATGCTCAGGAGAGAAACACTTGGGCAGCATGGGCAGAAAATCATCTTCTATGAAGCACCCGTGCCAGTCACACAGTAACAGCAGTCACAGCCTGCCCAAAAAATAATTGCGACATGAAACTGCCAGGAGAAGGAGAAAGGATAATAACCCTTGAGCTGCACACAGGTGTTGTACTGTCAATTCTCTGTGGCATTTCTCTTCCAGGGAAGATTTCTCCTTATCTACTCAATTCAAAATAGCTTCTGCAGTTGCCCATGTCTAACTGTTGGGTGAGATGTAGTTTGGCATCCATCCCAGCTTCACACAGGTAGCTGACAGCTAAGCTGCCTTTTAGAGGTAGCCCACACTCCATTTCTTACAGAGCAGTTAAGTTACACAGGATTTCACACCCCCTCCTCAAAACTCAAACCTTCAGATAAAATCCTTAATTTTGCAAAGGCAGGGTCTCTATAGCAGATATACCAATCATTCCTGCTCTGGGACAATTTCAGGTAAACCAAAGCATTTGACTTGGACTAAGTCAACTTTGATTCTTTCCCAAAGTGTGCTATAGACCATAATTGATCTTAGGTGAGCCATTTCATATTGCTGAGGCCCTGTTGTAAACTGGAAGTCACAGTGTTTTCAGAAAGCTCTTTGGACAAAGTATTCCTTCATACAGTAATATCTGAAGGCTGCAATCTTGACTAAAACCTTTTGGAGTAACTGAAGTGTTAAAAATATGCACTTAGTCAGTTGATTCCAGATACCTAATACTGCATACAGTACACAGCTTCCACAGGGAGTTATTCACAATTACAAATAGATCGATATTGGTAAGTCATCTCCCTACAACAGCTGAACAAATCATTTGTAATGATTCATTTCCTTGATGAATTTCCTCTTTTTCTGTTTGCAAATTAAGCGTGAACAGAGCTGGATTTCTAAATTGATTTTTTTTGCAAGCCTTTTTCCAGCCCATGTAATTTCTGAGAGCAGATTTAAGCCTTAAAAGAACTCCAGACCCGGCATCCTTGCCTGCCCAGAGCTCATGGTCAGACCACAGCCATTTTTAGCAGCAACCAACTCATTGCAATCACAGTTACCTTCCCTGGTTCAGTGGCACACAAGCCGCTCAGCTGCTCGTGTCTTTTGCCAGGATGAGTACAGCAGTCACCACCAAGTTTCCAGTGCAAATACTTCGAATATCTAGGTCTGCGGTCCTCTTGGAGATTAATTTGAACAAATATTTCCCTTCCCCATGAACACTCTTGCCTGTAAGCGTGCTCGCTAAACTATTCACAGAAAGCTAACACAAAAAGGGCAAAGCAAAGGTAATAATGAAGCCAGGCCTGCTGTAGAGTTTGCTCAACTTAATACCTGGCCCAGCTTAGACACTATTCTCCCCACTCAGCTCTTTCCCTGTATCTGAAGCCATGGGTAATACACTAAGCATCCTAACTCATGGATGCTTCCCTCAATACTCTGAGCCATCTCTGCATTGCATGCTGGAGAGGAGAGAATGATGAGTCTTCATTAGCCACAGCAAACTTGGGAAGGATGAAGAGGCACCTCTCAATGCTGCAGTTGGACATTTGCATCTCATCCAGATTTATCGCTTGAACAAGGCCTGCAAGCAATGGACTAAAATAACAGAAAATCAGTGTCGGCTACAATTCCAGATCAAAGTAGCACAGATACATCCCCAGGACAGATACATCTGCAAGCGCAGGGCAGGGCAAGACACCGTTTGCATGGACAATCAGATCCTTTTTGGCCCTGCCTGCTCAGCTGAACTGAAGCATGGGACATGTCCCAAACACTGGCTCCAGCTGGCCAACGTGGGGAATAACCCCACAAAGCGGGGATGGTGGGGCAGTTATGTAGGCTGGGAGAGATGACACCACACAAGAGTAGTAATGTAGAATTGCAGGCAGTGAGCCCAGAGGGTAAGAGTCCCATCTTCCTCCTAGTGCCAGGAGCTATCACCCTCACCCTGCTTAGCAAGCCCACCTCCCTTCCTCCAGAGCATCCCCAGGTTTATGTTATGCCCTTGGCACCCCAGCCATGCTGCTGGGGTCACCCAGCTTCCTCCAGCTCAGGGACCCGCTCTCTGGCCAGCTCTGCACCCACATTCTTGCCTCTAGCAGCCATCAAGGATCCTGGTTCTACTCCACTGGCACTGAGATCTACTCTGCTCCACAGGGAAAAAGCGGATTGATAATTAAATCTGCTATTGAGATATTCACATTCTGTTCCCTTGCCATTTAAGCAGACATAAAACATTTTATTATTCTTCTGATTTAGGAACCTGAATTTAAATATTAGAGTATTAAAGCAATACTTAATTAGTTGACTGAATGTTCTCCCTTTTATCAGTGTTGACAGATCTTAATTATAGCATGGGCTGTGAAAGCTGATAGAACAGCTGATGGCAGCAGCACCGCCAGGAATACTAAAGTGTGTCAGAATTACTTGTCTGTTCTCTCTCTTCCCTCTTGCTCTGCTCTTCAGGCACACTCTGAAGTCCTTGGCAAATAAAGACAATGCTGCAGCCAAGCCTGAGCAGTTTGGCATTTACTCTCAAGGACATGAGAAACTGCTCACCCTTGAGAGAGCCAGGATAATCTACAAGCCCAGACTTTAAAAAAAAACCCAAAACCCAAATGATGGGAAATTATCTCCCAGTTAATCATTTTCCTATCCAGTAATCATGCAGACATGGGGACTACTATGGAACAAGAGTACTGAGGTTACTAACTCACTTAACCTCCACTTCAAAATGTGATTTAGACATGTGGGAACAGTTGGTCCAATGAAACTTGACCTTAAGGTTTTCAGCTGCTGTCATCCAGGCAAGTCCCTGCTCCAGTGACAGCAGGGGGGGCGGTTTCTGAGGACTGGCCATGCCAGGTAGATCAAGGTACACCCCTGGCTCCTTTCACCTCAGCCAAAGCCAGCCCTTGCTGTTTGCCGGCACAGAGCTGCTGCATTGGCACGGCGCCGTTTTGCTGCCACCCAGAAGAGGCTGACAGTTTATTTGCAGCCAAGAGCTGTGCTCCTTCCTCCACTGTGCCTCAGGGATGGATGGCTCTGGCAGGAGGCCTCTGCTGGGGTAAATTACATCTCACAGTAGCACATCTTTCACCTTCCTGGGATAATAACAAATGTCCCACCTTCAGGGAAGGTGGCTGGCAGCAAGTGTGTCATGAAGAACATATATTTTACCTGCCCCCTGCAGAGGCCAAGCCATTCCCTCTGAAGCAGTGGTATTTAACACCACTTTGCAGCAGTGGCAGTGACAAAACACACCACAGGCAAAAGGAATGAAGAAATTATAACTCGGTCTTGGGTAATGAGCCCATGCAGTTGGGCTAGTCACTTCTCCTGGATCCCTGACGCACCAGCCCACTTGCCCAAAACTTACCATCGAGCCTGGTCTAGGGCTACACCAGTATCTGACTTCAATTTTATTTTCCTATTTGTTTTAATACAAATTAGGAGATCTGGAGCTTTATTCAGACCCTGGCATCCCACAAGGCACTAACAGAAAAACTTCACTTTGCCCAGGAAAGATGTCCTCAAATGCTGCTCAGACAGGGATGGGGAAGGACCACTGTACTCCAGGCTCATTTCTGCAAGTCCTCTCCTAGTAACTAGCTTAATAGTGTCTGTCTGAGTTACATTGATTGCAGAAAAAAATGCACTGAAGAATGTGAAGTACCTGAGGTAGAAGCAATGTGTTGGAGACAGTTGTCTAATCAACTAAAGTTACAACCCTCAACCAGTCCCTACACACCAGAAATACAGCACGGTTCTCCACAGCGCTGAATGTTGACTACATTTCAGCTCTGCACCCCCACCCAGAATACTTGGGGATTATTAATTTACCCGGATCCAATTTTATTCTGAGGGAAAAAAAAATGTTGTAAAAATAGTGAATAAAATGAGGAATTTTTATTAGTTTGTGTATCCTGTCTTTAGCTCCTTCCTTTTAAGGCTGCAGAGGAAAAGAAGTTGAATTCCCCGTGGTACATTGATGCTTTGTAAGTTATTCCAGCATGAATAATCTCAAGATCAGGAATGATGTGTGCAAGTGCTGCCAGAGAAAAGACAGGCACAGAAGAAAAAACCCTTCATTGTCACGATTTAGGCACGTGATAGGTTGCGACACCTTTTCTCCAAGTACCATTCATCACTCGCAGATGTTCAGCAGAGCCACGTTACCTCCTCGAAGAAGAAGCATTTGATTTTCACTGCCAGTCACAGCAGGACAGAAGCCCTTTTTCTTCCCATTGTTGAACGAGGTAAGAAATCACTCTGCACTTAGGATGAGTATCCCACTGGGCACTGCTACCTTATATCATGGCCACTGCTCCTGTAAGCGCAGCCATATTCTCATGAGGACAGCAGGACACTTGTGCCCTCTCTGGTGATGGCCAATTCTCTCCAGAAGCTCAGGGGGGGATGCTGCACACACTCTGGACTCCAGAGGATGCACCAGCAGCAGGTTCCCATAAACAACTATGTCCTTTACCAAACTAATAGGGGATTATTTTTCTCAGGCTGGGAAAGAGCCAAAGCACAATTATCTTAACCAGCTACAACAATCCAGCCATTCCCGAGTCAGTCACCCAGACCACAGCCAGGAAAGCAGAGACTGGGAAATCTGGAAATAAGCATTAGTGCAGAGTCCTCTCCATAAGAGTGTTATCCATGTAGCATTCAGCCCTAACAGGAACACTAATTCTTCCACTCCTTGTGCCACAAGTCCAGCGAAGTGACAAACATTGACTGCTCTTTAGTAACACCTCTAGCAGCCTAGCCAGGCAGTCTGTTTTGCAGTAGATGTTCCTCAGACATGGTTTCTTACTGCCTTCTGCTTTTGATAGTGCTGGAAACCCAACTTCTTACCTTCCTGTAATTTCAGCATTTCTGCAGCTGGCTAGTACCCAAACAAACTAGAAAATAATGGCTTAGAGGGGAAGGGAGGTATTTACTCAACTTCTACTAACAGTCCCCTGAAGTTCAAGCGGCAGCTTTGACTTGAAGTGCAATGATTTTTCCAGACAGAGCCTTCTTCCATCAAGGAGGCAAAGCTGGAGCTGCCATTTCCCTTCTCTGTGCACACAGCTAATTCCAACCTCTGCTGTGGTTGGGAGAGAACACGATAATATACTGAAACACCACATGGATTGATTGCTGAACACAAGTGGTTTTGTTTCAAATGCTCCTTCCCACCCTCGCCCAAACCCTTGCCGCTTGACCCTTTAGAAGACCTAGGGGCAGGATGGCAGCAAAAGGGTTTGTTCTTGCCAAAGTTGTTTTTCTTTTCCAGCATTGCCACATCTAATTGCACTGGCCTTTGCCTGGGCCAAAGAAGCAAGTTCATGAACTTCTGAGAGCAGGTGCTGGCTCCCTTCAGAGCTTTTCCACCCAGATGAGCGGTGCCAAGAGCCCATTGTGGAGCACATTGTTCATGTCAGCAGCAGCAACAGATGTCAACAGCAGCGTAACAACAGCCAGCGAACGGGCTGCCGTGCCTGTGTCCAGCTTCCTGAAGTGTGTGCTGTGCAGAGCTCACTCAGCCATGCTCAGCTGCTCCAGGAACGCCGTGTGCCACTGCTTGCTGCCCACCAAAAGAGTCCAGACCTGGGCACCGAGGCCATCCTAGCTATAAGTTTCTTGTACTGAATCTAGTGGACTTTAAAAAAATAATAATAGTAAAAACAATGCTGGTAACAATTTGGTCCACAGCACTGGTTGTGCTAGAAGATTACTCTGCAAAGGCTGCTCTTGTCAAAAATCTCAGCACCTGCCTCCACCCTGCCCACTGGAGCAGGCAGCTCCCTGCATAGCTCTGTATTGAGCAGGTACCACTGGAGACACCTTGTCCCTAGACCCACCCCAGGGCAAAGCACATGGCCCTGGGGAGAAGACCCCCATCCACACTCTTGGTCAACACCACACTGTGTCCAGCAGGGCACACAGCCAGTCCTTGGACCTAACTCACATGGAGCGTTTCTAGTTTAAAAGTTAGTCTAGCTGGGAGCAGCATTACCCACGTTGCATCCCCTGCCACTGGCTCAGCTACAGCAGCAGGACTGGATCAGCGAGGCCCTCCTGGCTCCTGGCCTTGCCTTTATAAACACACTTAATGATCAGCAATGATGTCTTGGCGGCTTCACCCGCTTACGCTAATGCCCATGTGCTAAAAGGGCATTTTGCCTGCTCGCAAACAAGCCAATCCCATTTAAAAGGGCAGAGATTTAAGAGAGGCAGCCTGTGCGGTGCAGCTGAGTGCCAGGCAATCCTCTCCCTGCAGCAGCCCGGCTCCCTGCTGCCACAAAGCTTCTTCACTTAATGAACCTGCCTCCCTGGAGGAGGGAAAAAGTATCAAGGGGAGAGAGCATTTCTGGAGGTCTGCTGGTGCTGGTTCACAGCAGCCCTTTCCGACAGGCAAAGAGACACTTCACTGCCTCCCCTGCTCCCCCATGCAGTGACTGGGACACCAACCGACAGGAACAGGCAACAAGCTCATTTATCTAGTTGAGATTTGCAGGGCTAAATGCCACAGTAACATCCTGCCCAGATGATAAATCCACTGTGCTTGGATTCAACACACTGTGCAGACTGTCCAAGGCAACAGGCAGGCAGTGAGGGAAGGTTTCTGCCTTCCCTCCAGCCGCTCCTCTCTCCACCAAGGATACCCCAGTGCTCAGATGTCATTCTCTGTCAGTTCCTCGGTGTCTCCCAGCCACAGACTAGTGAAAAAGGCAGCAGGATGCCACCACACCTAGGCTGAGCTTGTTGGGACTGAGCTACCACCAGTTTGCATTTCCAGTGTGGGATTTCTCTTTCCCATCAGCCATCCATCTCCCGCAGTTCAGCCCCCTCGTTTCACTTGCACAAGGGCAGCCTCTGACCACCTGCCTGGAGGATCCTCAGCGAGTGCAGCTGCTACTCAAGGACTTCCCTTGAGCAATCCAGTCTTGTGCACTTCAAAGGATAATTTCATTTTTCTCCAAGGTAGCCCATTACACAGTCACCCAAAGCAAATCTGGCATGTTACAGCAGAGCACGTTTCAGAGGCCCGCACACCTGGGCAGCTGCCACAGAGGGAGGGGAATTGTCTCAAAATTGGACTGTGTTTGACAAGCCATCTCTCATCACTGACCTCAGCAAGCTTTTCTCCCATCATCACCATTTTTCTGCAGCTATATTTGCACTGAGTGGGTTGTAGCAGCTTCCTGGTGTATATTGCCTTTCTCTGGCCACCATCCAGCATTTGCCCCACACCAGCTCCCTTTCTGTCTCCAAGAAGCTGTCATAAGTGGAGCCACAATAAATGTAATACACAGACCACAGCTTTTCAAAATGTTGGCAGACACAGCCAGCAATGATAAAAGATCAACAAGAATTTCGAGTGTTGTTTTAAATGCCTGTTTAGACTGTGAGCTGCCTACCTTTGATTACCAGACACATACAGGGTTGCTTTTTCTTATTTCATTTACCTGCACGCAGTGGCCAAGAGGTTTAGGGTACCACAGTGAGGAGGGCATTAGAAACAAAAAGTGCTGCCCATAGAGTCCTTCCCTCAATGAGCATAGAATCATTTGAGTTGGAAGAGAACCTTAAAATCATTGGGTCCAACTGTAGGGTATGGGCTGAACTGGAAATACAGAGCAGGCAGATCCAAAAAACAGGCTGTGATCAGGGGAGATCTGCAGGTGACCATACAGGATTAGTGGGTAGGGACTAAACCAGCCCTTCCACAAACCCTGAAAAAAAAGGGCATACACTGAGAAACCCCACACACACTATAACACAAAGGAAATGACAATACTTTTTCCTCCAGATTTCTCTGTATCTAGGACAATGTTTTTCTTCAATGCCCATCAACAAAAAGGAGCTGCACCCATCAGTCTCAGCACACAGCCTACATGTGTGATGTGTTAGCACAAAAGCTCCTCACCATACACCAAAAAAGGGCCAGATCCTTCCACTGCAATGCACCAGGCCTGGGTGAACACCGACTGGTGTGGTGCTGCTGTGGCTTACACCAGCTGAGGCTGTGACCCCTGCTTTTCAATTGCAGCTGGCATTTCTCAGCCTCCCACTGGCATTGCTCTGGGTGAGCAGCGATAGTTTCTGTGACACTGACATTACGGGAGCTCACTGTCAGAAGATGTAAACCAGTTTGCAGGCAGCTGTAATATCATTTCAGCAAGCAGTACAATAAATCAATAGCTGCAAATTAAGCATTTTGCTTACGCTCAACACAGCAAGGCTCTTCCCAGGATGCGAAGCCATCATCAAAGAGCACTGCCCTTGGATTTCATCATCTCCAGCCTCAGCTATGCCTGGAGGAACCACCTGGCACACTGAGCTGGTGAGCAAGCAGTGCCACGCTGTGAGGTATTGTCACATGGAGACACCCATCCAAGGGACTGTTCCCATCCCGCTCTGCTCCAGGCATTCGCAGTTTACTGGTAGTTCACGTGAGCTGCTGCTTCCAAGCTGGAAGCCTACCAGGGACAGTGAGAAATCTGTTGCGTCCCTGCCTCTCTCCTTGTGCCCCTGGGAGGCGATACAAAAACACATAGGATCCCTGTGCCCACAGCAGCAGGGCTGGTAGAAAGGAGGAGAGAAGCTTCTGCTCTCAAGTCCCAGACTCACTTGCTTGTCCTTCGGCTGTGACAGGTAAGAGACTCTCTCACCATCACTGGTGCCCCCTGGCCTTGGCCTGTTCCCCAGAAAAAACACTTCCAGCCCCAGTTCAACCCACAGCATAATGATGATTCCAGTCACTCCCACCCTCCTGATGTTTGAGCAAGGAGCCCTTTATTGGCACTTCTTTATGATTTCCTGGTAACATGTATATGTCTCCCTTTCGGCATTTAACCGCAGAGGTGAGACTTCAACCCCTATAAACCACCAACACCAAGGAGTTGAACAAGTCCCTCTCCCCACATAAATGGTACAGAGTAAGAGTGGCAGAAATTCAAGCTTTCCAGGATTTTTTTCCCTTTTTTTTTCTCCCTTCCATTTTGAGCTGCCACTTTCACCCTCCCACCTAGCGCCCAAAAGCTGCTTGTAGTTCGTTCTCTATACTCAGGAGACATTTTAACAGCAAAGCAATCCCTGTACTTATTTGTTGTTAGCATAGTAGTTGCAGATCCTTTGGGATTAGGGACATTACGTATGTGAATGACAGCAATATTTCAGAGGGTGACAGTGATAGCCAATACAGAACTGTTGAGCTCCCTGTGAGGAAGTATTATGAAGCCCATAAAAGCTGCAAAGGACTTGGCAATTGCCATCAATTTAATGGAGAAGATGCTGCAATGATAGGCAACAGGCAAAAACCTGAAAAGAGATTTCCCAGCTGAGACAGGAGGGAAATGGAGCATCTCAACTAAAGACCAGAGGAGGAAGGGAGCAGAGCTGAGAACCGAACATCGATTCCTGCATATTGAATCATGGCCATAGGCTACAGAATGATAAGATTTCCAAGGAAAATTCATTCAATAACTTACTGCGAGGGCTTTGTGGTGTGTTGCGTTGTGGGGTTGTTTTTTTCTTTTCCTGTCGACTGTTGAAAATTGACTGCTTTATAATTATTTGTGAACACATCTTTCCCACGTTTGCAGCCAGCTCTGAGGAGGTGAGAAAGCTGTGCTTACTCTAATTCAAGGGCTTTGACTCTCAGCAGAGTGAGTGTGGAATAAGTTCCCTGACTGCCCAAAGGGAGTGCCTGGACCACACTGAACTCCTCAGTGTCTCTGCAATATTAGCCCTCGACTGCTCTTCACATCCCAGCCACGGTAACACAGCTACACTGCTTCGTATAAGCTAGGAAAATAGCTGGGAGCCTCTAAGCCTTCGCTCATCTCTCAGACAACGCTTTCATTTCAGAGTGAGGTGGGTACAGGTACCATGGGATGAATTCAACTGTAAATATTCAGAGTGATTCATTGTTTGGCTTTTCTCTCCAATCTAAACAGTCGGAGCTGTCAAAATTGATCTGAGTTTTTACGGTACAATACTTTAGAGAGAGAACAAACCATGGATTAAATTTGCTGTTGTGGCCCAAAATAGCTTTCAAATATCAACACAGGCAAGATACACATAAAAGAGACTATTTCCTGGTGAAGAAAGGCAAGTCCTCACATCTCCATTTAACTGCCTTTCTCCCTGGAGGTGCACAGCAGAAAACTGAACATTTGAGCTGCCTCCCTCTCCCCTTCCTCATCACTGGATTAACTGGGAACCATGTGAAAATTTCTTTTGCTCATGAAAAGTCCCTGCTTGGGCCCATAAGTTATACAGGGTTGAAGCAGAGCTGAAAATAATAAATAGTGCTTTCTCATTACATCATTAATGCCGTGCTTATCAGAACAGAAGATTATTTTTGTTCAGCATGCATAAATACTCTATTTCTGTACAGTACACCCTCCCTACCCCCAGTAAAGGAGCGTGGATCATCCAACTCTGAGGTTCAGAGATGTTCCTGGGTTTGCACATGTCTTGGAAAGCACATAGACCTCCTTATGGTGTCCTCTTTCCAATTCCCCTTCCAATAAAAGAGCCTGGCTCTGCATCCCTCTCCATTGCAGGGAAGCTACAGACACAAGAGACTGATGACAGATTGGCGATAAATATACTTAACAAGGAAAAAACCTGCTACTTTCAAAACATCTCATCTGGTAACGCCCAGGTTCCCAGGATCTGAAGGGGTGAGTAGCATCTAAATTATTTTTTTTTCTGAGGTTACCACAGCACCTCCAGTAGATCTATAAGGTGACATGTATATTGGCCTGTCATATTCTGATGGAATGTGTCACTCAACTTGGGGTTTAATCCTGAGACGTTCCAGAGGACAAAATGCTGCCCTACTGAAAGTCTGTCAGGGTGGCATCAATAACAGGGTTACCTCAAAGAAAGGTGGTAGGAACCAATTCTCCCACCAGATCCCCTTCTGGTTGCAATTCTGCTGCAGGCAGCAGGCAGACAGGACATATTTTGTCACTTCACGACAACAAAGGAGCACAATGATTAAAGAAAAGCCCTGTCCAGAGGGACAAAGACAGAAGAAAACATTTTTTTCCAGCTGGAAAAAAATCCATGGGTGCTTGTCACTAAAGCTTTCTAAATGTGAGCTACTGCTTCGGTGAGAAGCAGTTAAAAATACAGGTGGATACTAGTTGTAATTCAAGGCAGTTCACATCCCACTATGAGCACAGAAACGTTCCAGTTACACGAAGTATTAGAGGAAAAGATAACATTTTCTTTTGTTGGTTTCACCTAAAAAAAAAAATAATAATAATAAAAATAAATAACAGGACAAGGCAGTTTCTTGAAAGAAGGCCAGCTTCTGCAGGAGGCACCTTCCAGCTTTTCATGCAAAAAATTATCAAGCAAGCCACTGTGAGGCGGTAGTATATTGAAAAAAAGTAAAGAAAAGAAAAGCAGCACAGCAGCACTGGTAAGCGAAATTTTGTGGAAAGGAAATTAAGAATTCCTCACAAAAATATATGACCGTCAGCAGCTCAGAGCTCTTTATGCCAACTGTTGGCCAAAAGAGGCCTGGAGCTGAAAGCAGGGAAATACTTTATAGTTTGAAACTGTGGTGAAAGAAATGGGACTTGGTGCATCTCTACTAAAGAACTGTGACTGACCCACATTGATCTTCAGAGCTCCTCTCAGTGACCAGGATCAGCTCTAACTGAAAGAAATGCTACGACAAGATGCTTATTGCACTTCCATGGACTTTGTATCCATGTGACAGTATCTGTGCCTCAGTTCCTCCTGCACAGGTTGACGCTACAGCCTTTGCTTTGTCTGAATCCTCTCTGAGGCAGAGTGTGCCTTTTACTGTGGGTTTTTGCACCGTGATACATAGAGCAAAGAGAGGTGCTACAGTGACACAGTAAGTCAAGAATACTGAGCAAACTCCCTGCCTTGAGGCTACACTGCTTGTGACCACAGCCACATGGACACCATACTACGAAGAGGCGTTTCCAAGGGAGAGAGACACATTTATAAAAAGATACCTGGAGGCAGGAGCTGCTTCCCAAAGCACCAGGCTACTCTCCGGAAGCCACATTGTGTCCCGCTGGACTCCCAACAGCAGACAATTAATAATGTAGTGGCTGTCTGCTCCTGCAAGGGACCCAGGGGAGGGAGGCCAGCAGCTGCCTACTGCTCCATTATTGAACAGATCTGAGAACAAACGTAATCTGTTTTTCCATTTACTTTCCAAGTATTACCACATGCTGTCTTTGTCTAGAAACTGTCTCCACTTGGTAAGCCCTCTTCCATCCATTTGCATACCCCTGGTCAGTCTCAGGCTTCTGAGGGCCTCCTGACTTCATGGCATATCTCTGCATCTCAGACGTTCTAGCCAAGCCATGCTGCAAAAGGCTTTTTTGTGTTTAAAGGTCATTTATATGTGGTTTTAGGGGATATGGTTTAGAGGAGAACTTCGCAGAGTAGCGTTGATGGTTGGACTCGATGATGCCAAGGTATTGGATCCAACCTGAATGAGTCTATTATTCTATGAAAATTAAACTATGAATGTCCAAAGATTGGGAGAGAAGGACTCAGTGTCACTGGGTTCCTCTGCAGAGCAGGTGAAGAGGAGAGGAGTTGTAGGTGTAATGTTTTGAGGAAAGCTTGAAGATATAGTCTTCAGTTCTTCAAATTAAATTCAAACAACTCAAAAAACACAGATTTGGTTTCTTCCTTGGACCGCAGCCACCTCTCTTCACTATGAGTATCAACCGACGAGAGATGCTCCCACACTACAAGATGCTGGCACAGCTCCAGCCAAAGAGCTGCAGATCTGTCACTTTACTCACTCCTGCTTTGTTTGCCTTACAGTAGCAATACCTGAGTCATCAAGGAAAGAGGAACATTTGCCTTTAGATTTATCCAAGACTGTATATTAGCAGAGCTTCTTTAACAACTCTCAGATCACAACTGCAAAGTAAACTCCATCTCTGTCTGCATCCAAGAGGGTGGAAGAAAACCGGAATCTAAGAGGACCCTTCTGAAGTGGCTTAGACCATATCTGTAGCACCAAAAAGAACAAACAAATTCCCAGCAGATCATCTTCAGCTGGATCCTTACCGCTGTCCCACTAGCAGATCTGCAGAGCAATGCCCACTCCTGCAGTTCATAAATAAGGTTGGTCAGAGCAAGACTCAGATTTGTTATCACACTAAGAACAAATGGATGATAAGAGCGACTAATCCCTGATCCCCAGCCAAGAGGCTTTTCTGCAAGATCTGGAGCAGAAACATGAAAATACCATTCCCCAGGCTATTTCTACACAGTTCCCATTTGCATCTCTCAGTAGGTAGCACAGGAAAGAATCTTATCTCTGTTGCCAGAGGCAAGGAGACCATGGACGACTCTTATGGATACAAGATTTTCTGAAAGCAATCTGCAACTTTCAGGTTCACTGTTTTTGCCTTAGTCCCACCAGCCCCTAGTATACCTCTTCTACACAAAGAAACAGCTTCAAGTGTTGTCATGAGCTAAAAGACAATTCTTAATGGGTCTGCACATCACTCCTCAACCTGCAGGCCAATGTAACTTTTCTAACACACGAGGATATTTGATGTCCGTTGGCAATGAACTGAACCAGAATGCACTCCCATCTCAGCATCTTGAAATAATTGAGAGTCCTTGCAGCCAAACACAGAAGTAGCTTAGCCACTGTAAGGCGGTAATTCTTTGCTCACATGCTGTGTGTTCATCTGAAGACCTCAAAGCTCTTTAAAAACATCACATGGTTGTAAGGACCTTGCTGGAACCATTACTAAACTCACTTAGCTGGTGGGTAGACAGAGATCCAGACAGGGTAAACAATCCTTCCACTCAAGATTAATCAGCTCTGTAGTAACAGCCTAGAACAATCAATTCTTATTTTCCTTACTTACACTAAACATTTTCCTATTCCACGGGTAAAGCAAGGGGACATTGTTGCAAACTTCCTCTCAATCCTAATTCACTCTTGTTTCCCATCTGTTTTGAGACAGCAGTAGCAAGAGAGTTACCACAGCTGCTTTTACCTCTGTGCTACTCAAACAAATGCAGTCAACTGGAAAGCTCTACTCTCGATCTATAATTGCCATGAGCAAAAGACCAGTCTGTAGTGGAACAACAGGTTTTTGGTAAGCAACAGCACTCACCACACACTGAAGTGCTTGACTAGCGAGGCTGGATACATAGAAGTAATGAAAAATTTGAGCCATGCTTCTGCCACATTAAGGACATGGATCAATAAAACTGCTATATTGAGCAGTGTAATAGAGTTGTTAAAGATCATTGCTGCTTCTTTAGCTAACAAGTCAGCTTCTAGAAAAATCAGGTTTTTATGGAACCTAAGAAGATATATGAACATTGGCTGAGATCACTAGCGGGTGTAAATTGATGTAGTTCCACAGATGGCAGTGGAATTGCCTTGATTTAAAATCAGCTTAGGACTTGAGCTTGTAGTATTGCACAGTAGTAAATAATACCCATAAAAATTAGGTGGAGGTTGAGGGGTCTGGCCAGTCCAAAGTCATTTGCAGTCTTTAGCCTGCATGTCACCTTCATGTGATAGAAGTGACACTCTACCTTCAATATTGACAAGATACTCAGGGACACCTCTAGGTTCCTAGCTGGTACCACTAATCTGTGAGATTGTATCTCATGAATCAGGCTGTTTCCTTCAGACTGAAAACAGAGAATGACAATAATGCAACTCATCAGTTCAGAAAACACCCCCCACTCCTGTCCTGCTGAGCCAACCTTTCCCACCCATCACCAATACCACACGTTCAGTCTATCCCATCATATCATGCAACTACAGAAGAGACAAACACAGATGAATATGCTCTGGAAAATTTTATGCCTGTGTTTGTAAGAAAATCTGGGATTTATGGTGATAATTTCCTTTTTTATTTTTACCTTAAAACAATAGTTCGGGATGTTCAAGGAAACTGAGGACTGTCACCCAACTGCAGAAGTCCTACCCCAGTAGAATGTGCATGGATGTCCCTGATCCCAGAAGATCCCCTGAAGGAGAAAAAACCCTTCACCAAGATAGCAGACCCCCTCAGAGAGCACATACTGAGGTGAACACGGATGCAGGTTCCAAAAGCAGGGGTAGTTTGTGAAGGAAGCGCCTGCTATGCATACAGCATCAGCCATCTGCAAAAACCCTAATCTGGTCAATTTGGATTAAGCCCAGCGAGATCATTAAGATTAGCAGGATTCCAAGGCATAATATCAAGCTGACTTCCCACGGGAATTAGACAGCTCTGGTTTTGATATCTTCCCCTTAGGCTCAGGCACTGCATTTCAGCCACCACAAGCAAACAAAACTGGAGAGAATACAATCAGCACAACAAAAGACAAGTTTAAAAAAATTTAAAAAAAAAGAAATTATTTCCTGTAAAAGTCTCCCATATGCTTTGCCTGGAAGTGGATTCTGAGGACATGAGTAATATCAGTCCCAGAAGAATAAAAGAAAAGGCAATGTGACTGCAGCACAACAAAGGAAAGAGTCTCCCATGAAACACTGTGAGGAGGGGATCAACATCCCCCCCAGGAACACCCTATACTTGCCAGCAGGCTCTGTGAATGCCAGCAGCTCTGACCATGGGCAGCCAAGTCGGTACCATGCACCTGAGGCAGATACTTCGGTATTAGCCCAGAGATGACAGTTTGGACTTGGATTTCTGCCCCCAAACCTGGCCAGCTAAGCTGTGCAAGCATGGCTGCTCAACAGGCTCAGGAACCAAAACTGACCTCATTGCCCCTCAGGGCCCCCATATATTGTCCTGGTTTAACGCCATGAGCCCCAGAGCTCAAAATAGGCGTTTTTCTCTTCCAAAGAAGGAAACCACCAGAGAGGGAGGCCAACACATTAGAGGGAGTTTCATCAGGGCCTGATCCTTTATACCAAACAATAAGTAAGTGGGGAGAAAGAGATCTCCCATCTTTCCTACCTATTTACTTCTCTAACCACAGCAGCTATGTCTTCAGACTCCTCTGTGGCTCGTGCCACTGAGTACAGCAGAGCTGACAAGCTGCACGCAGCCCTTTGCTGGCATTGTGTGCTGTGCTGCCTTCCAGATGCTTGGCAATCAGCAGCTTCCCCACACCATAAATCACACAGAACTCAAAATGAAGTCTCCTGCCTCTAGTCCTCGTTTATTAACCCCATGAGACATTAGAGGACCTTTTAGAAGCAGAATGACAGATAAAGGGAAAGGTAATAAAGCAGAAGTAGCTCCCAGACAAACAAGCTTTACTCTCCACAGAGGTACTTCTGGTCGTATCTTAGAAAAACGGATTCTGGCTTCGGCTCTGTCATCAGCCTGCCCCATCCTCACCAGCTCTGCAACAGAAATGCACTTAGTTACCAGCAGCTGATAATTTTCCAAAGACCCTGGCATAACTGTGAGGGAACAAGCAGCAATGCACCATGTTGTCTTCAGTAAGACATTGCAGGAGCATTTGTGCCTTGCCCACAAAACCCAGCTAATGGTTCTATGATCCAACACCTTTGCACACCCCTCTGAGTGCTGGGTTCTTAAAGAGGCCTCCCTCTCCCTGACTTTTAGGAGTAAAACCTCCAACACCTTCAAAGGCTGCAACATTTTCACCTCATGTGAGCAACAGCTGCACAGATGAAAGACAAAGATGCTCATATCAGCTCATATCACTTGGCATAAAGGATGGCATATGGGAGGATCTGGTGTCACTTCTGTCTCATTCCAGCTCTGGTCGGTCGCCAGGCAGAGAAAAGCACCGTGACATCCAAGGCCACTGCTCATCCACCTCCTTAGCATCAGAGCCCCATCAGCACGACAATGACAAGGGATGTTACAGTGACCTGTATCGCTAATAAGCTGCAAGGTCTCAGCATTTCTTCACCTTGCTGCCCCCATCTAGTGAGCGGCATCACACTAATCTGCTTATTTCGCCTCGCCTCTGCCTGAAGTTTCCTGCCAACAACAACAAACCCCATTCTGTGTATTAGGTACGCCTCTGATGGCAATCACCCAGCCCCGTGTTCCACCCCGCTCCCTGGAGAAGCAAGCCTGCCGTGTTTTCCAATTCCATGCCCCAATCTCTTTAGACAGATTTCACAGTAATTGTAAAGCTGAGCTGCCCGAATTGCACACAGCGCTTTCGCTTCAATGTTTATCCAAGGTGCCGCAGATTTCCAGCTGTGATCTGTCAGCGATTATTTCCATACCCTTCACTTCACCCTTGTACGCAAGCATGTACCGAGGAGCGAGCAGTAATTAAAAGAATTGGGGTCTATTTAATTACCTTCTGACACAACAGCGCAACGGCTGCCATCAAAGCAGCGCGACTCGCAGCAAATCGAATCTAATGGCAGCCGAGCAGCAGCGTGGGACCTGCATCACATTAGCACAGGTTGCCTCTGTTTGCAGAGAGGAGAAAAAAAAGCAGCAAGTTTCTCATTTCCAGTTGGGAAGAGAACATGCCACTTTCAGACTAAAACCTATCACAGAAGCCAATGTCATTTTAAAAGGGAAACTCGGAATGCGGCTTTTAGGCTGTGGCAGCTTTTGGTCCTGGCAGGTTCAGCAGCAAGCAAGCCATGGTTATTGCAGAAAGGACCTGGGGGTTGCCCAAATCCACCCACACAAGCCAGAAGGATTTGGTTTCACACATTCGTGATAACTCATTCCTTGAGCAGAGGAAAGGTCTCGTCCCACACAACTTTCCCAGGCAGTAGTGCTTGTTTTGAAGATGTTAATAGCAGCCTAGGAAAGCAATGGGGAGAGAAGGTAAAATCTGCACCTCCTGCAGCCCAGAGAGCCTCAGAGGGCTTTGGGGAAGGAGCCAGACTGTTCATACACAGCCTCTTCCATGGGACAGATATATTATGAGTGTCTACCACCATGCAACCTCAGGTGAGGCACTTCAAAGGCCCATGGCAGGAGTAGGGAAACTCCAGTGGCCTGCAAGTCCCATTATGAACCCATGCACTGGGATACGGGGACTGAGCAATTCTACCCCTGCCTGCTCCCAACTTGCAGCTGCATCAAGATGTAGCTGATTCTCCTTGTCACTATTTTACCCTGGATCCCATGGGCTAAGTTTATGTGAGTTTTTACTTGTGAAGGTCATGGTGCAGCAAAAGGCATCTTATTTTTATCCTGAGTTCAGACAGAGAGCACAGAGCTGGAGGGAAGGATGCCCTGCTGCCCTGCCTCACAGCAGGTGACCTCAACCCTCCTGCTGAAGGAGATGGCTTTTAGCAGCTCTTCTTCTCTAACAAGTGTCACCTCTGAGCTGTACCCTTGATCCTTTCACACACCTCCTGCCTTAGGGGAAGACATAATTATCTTCAGAGATCTTTGGAAATTAAGGATGGCTCAAAAACCCACTGTGCCAAAACCATCACAGCAGCTTCAGGCTTTTTCAGTCCTGCCTTTGGGGGTGCTGGCTCCCCACACCAATCCGTTACAAACCTGCGGTGAAGAGACAGGATGTAGAACCCACAAACTGTTCCTTTGCAAAAAGGAAGTGAAAACCAAGTAGAAAAATCTAACCACATGCTTTCGAGCTCATCAGGAGACGACCAGAAAGCAAGCAAGAAAGGGAGATCCTTGAAGACGACAGCAGAGTCTGTGCCACCAGCCTGCTTTGCACAGACTCCAGAAGGAGCTGCAGGTGCAGAGCACCTCTGAAGACAACGTGCTTTTAGTTTTGTAAGTCACCTAGGAACTCATGAATACAGACCAGATGTTCCCTGAGAAAGACATGCTACCATCTCCTCCTTAAATAGAAAGCCCTTCCAGAAACTGTCCGGATATTAAGAGAGGTTTTTTCATGACAAAAATGGAGTTAAGTGAAAATCTCTTCCCTATAAACCATTCTATGAATTCTGTCCCCACTTTTTTGTTTTTACTGCTGCAAAACAAGGGAAGACACCAAGCCTGTCTTCTCCTAAGCTGTTTGCTGGACATACTCAAACAACAGAATGTTCTGGCCGATTTTGAATTTAAGAATCAGCGTCCCATCTCTGTTGTGCAAAAGGCAGCTTCTCTCAGAACTCAGTGAGAACATTCACATTTAAGACTTGAAATTCATTCTCTGGAAAAGTCCTCCATGCTTTGTTTAAAATTCATTGTTTCTTGTAAACTCATTCGCTAGAATATTAATAGAAGGAAAACATATAAAAGGAAGAAATGCAGCTGACAGGAATTTGGTTAAAAATTCAAACCAATGTTCACAGGAGTTTTCAATTTCCCAGCTCTGGGCTGCATAATTTTAAATGCACAGGCTCTGAAACAGGCCTGAATTCTAATGCTATTTTGAAAAGAAAAGACATGATGAATGTTTTGGCAGATTCTTGATTTTCTTTTTAGCTCACTGTGAAGATATGATTGAAAATGCAAAGAGACATCATCAAAAAAAAAAAGAAAAGAAAAGAAAGGAGATGAAGGATGAAGGTCAGAACATTATACAGGAGAAAGCTTGTGTAGAGCAGAGCAAAAGAGGTCAAAAACTACATTTCTCGTAATACAGGTTCAGGTCCAAAACAACCGCAGTCAAGAACGAATGGTGCACAAAACCAGTGGCCTTTGGTGGTGCTCCATAGGAGTGAAGAAACAGCTAAAGGAGAGAACTAATAAAACCAGTGGGGCTTGGAAACCACCTGTGGGCTCCTCTTGCATAGCTATGATTTTCATTTGACTCAAGGCTCCAGGGGAGCATGATGACTGTCCCAGTGACCAACCCATTAGAGCACTCAGGTCCTCTAACTAACCTGCATAACATCGTCTGTATTCCCGTTAGACAAAATCACAGAATCACAGACTCATCTAGGTTGGAAAAGATATGATCTAGAGTAATACCATTCTAAGTTGCAGAATAAAATAAATTGGTGGGGAAGGTGGGAGGGAGAAATGACTGAAGTAGTTATTAATGAGGAGCTACCCTGTAATTACACAGATTACCAATAGCCCGTCAAAAGGCAGCAAAGCCACACAGAATTAGAACCCAAACACTTACAAGAGGCATGAACTATTTCACAGTCAGAAGCCTCCTTACCACAGACTCCACAAGCAGCAGAAGACCTTTCCTCACAGGTGGCATCTGCTCTCTATCCACCCTGTTTCTCTCCAGCCGTAATTGAGAAAATCACCAGCAATCAGCGGCAGTCAGCTGCTCCCAGTCCATAATCCAACAGGGCTGGAACAGCTGTGCCACATCTTTTTACAATTATCCTTCCTCCACCTCACTAATAATGCTTTTATGAAGAACAAACCTTGCTACACCTGAAATGCTTCAGGATAAAGGGATGCTCTGGCTCAGCTTCATCAGTAGCAATGAGGGAACAGCACCAGAGCAAGCTGCTTTACTGGATCAACTCAGTCACTGCTATGGGGGTTAAAATACCACCTGTAAGAGAAACTGAGATGTGAGCTGGCAGCACTGGTGCAGGGGAAAATATCACATACCCAGGAATTCAAAAAACAGCATTTGAAGATGTAAAGGCAGCAAGGTAGGAGCAAAATGAGAAAGGATCTCATCAATGCATCCTGCTCTACAGGGGACATCACATTATACTCCAGGATGTCCCTGAATTATTGCTTGAATCAAAGGGCAGGGGAACATCTAAAGGTATTAACAAGGACTGAAGTAAAACAAGCAGTGTGCTAAAGCCATCTCAAGGTAATTTCATATGTAAGGAAGACAAACTGCCCACTCTGGTGGGCAGAGGAAGCTGGGAGAGCAGTACTCAACCCCTCCTGGTTACAAACAATTGCTCAAAGTGAGACCTGGCATCACACTATACTAGAAGCATATGGGTCATAGCTCTGAAAGGAGGTAACAGCGGCGTAAAATACCACCCAGAGCAACGTTTGGTGTTGTTTCTAAATTAGCCTTTCAGCACCATCACCATGGTACGTGCCTGCAATACCCAGCAGTCCTCGCTGCCAGGCTGACAGCAGTCTCGCTGCATGGATATCAGTGAAATCCTCCCATCAGAAATGGGATCAGAATCTGATCCAGCTCATTCGCTCCCCCCACCTCAGCCACACGCACATGCTTCTGCAGAAGGCAAAACACTCTTCCCGGATAACCCCCAAATTGCTATCGCTTTAGCTGCGTGTTTCAAGGGAATTCTTCACTGGTGAGAAGCATTCACAGAGACTCTTCCCAGGATAAAAAATTGCCAGCCCAAAGTGCACACTCCCCAGAAGCTAAAATCCCCCTTGCTGAGCATAGTACACCCTCAAGCTGAGCGCAGACAGGACAGGCCCCTAGGTACGTGTCTGCAGCAGCAGAGGGAAGTCTGTATAAACCACAGAGCCATTATCAGGGGTAAAATTAGCTCCTGTTACTGACAGCATCTATCACTCATTCCTACTCTAATCTCTACCAGGGGAAGGATTTACAAGCAACACTGATGAATGAGAAAAGGGAAGAGAAAAAAACCCAACAAACCCACACACATACAAAAAAATCAAAGCAATACAGAGGGGAGGAAAAAAAAAAATCAAAGCAAAGATAACGAAAGCATTTGTGAGGCTGAAAGAAACAAACTACATTATATTACAGGGACCAAGGGATGCTTATCATGCCCAGATAAGATTTTCATTCAACGTGTTGGGAATTTTTTTTTAACTGCTTAAGATGATTCAAACACATTGTCAGGTGCCTCCAGCTCTATGAGGGTTTTCTTTTAGCCATGCATCAGCGCAGCAGCTTGCCTCAATAAAAATCCTGGAGAACCATATACAATGTGAAGCACATCAAAGGGACACAGATGCTGTAAGAATCTTACTGAACAGGTACAAGAACTAAAGGTGGGGGGAAAGATAAAGCTCAGATTTTATGTCAATGTTATTCTTTAAGAGGTTTATCAACCCCTTAAAAAGGGTTTATTAAAAATCTATTAATTCCAGAATAATCAGTTGTGATGAGCCTAACCCACAGATCAATGGATAGCACGTTACTAGATAGTATGTATTAGTAAATGACTACATAATGAGGAAATTAATGAGCTATTATGAAAATTATTCTTAAAATAAAACACGACCAGGAGAAGAAAGCAAAACACTAACAGTGCTGTTTTGTTTGCCCTTAACAACCCTCTCTATTTCTCTCCAAAATTAATCACCACAAATAAATGAAACTTTTGGATGCACTATTCACTGAGCAGCCTATGGGACAGGCCTCCCCCTTCCCTGAAAGCACAGGGCTAATGCTAGCTCCACAGGAGTCAAAGGTACCTCAGTCACCCCTACTAACATCATCCAGGAGAACAGGGTGATTAAAACGTGCCTTTTATGCACAGGTCTCAGAGCATCTGATCAATAATTATTAATGGAGCTGTAGAGCAATACATTCGCACAGCTACTGGGAAAATTATGCTGCTCCTTTCACAGTCACTGCACCAGAGGGAGAGCTGGCCCTGAACTTCCAACCTGACTTCATTTCACGTAGCCAGCTGGAGCTGTCAGGGGCCTGTCTGAATCAAATTATACAGGAGAAGAAAAAAAAAAAATAGAGCGAAGAGCCTGTCCTGTCTTTAGTTCCACTATAGGCAAGTCTCACAAGAGGTTTCTGTAGCTCCCATGTGGTGGGAATGCCTGTAGGATACAGGCTAAGAGGAGCTGGGAGGTAAAGAGCTCAGTGCTCACAACACAAACCCTCTGGGGAGCTGCTGCCATCCGCGGTCTCATGATGAAGAGCAGAGAATGCGGGATTGTCTTGCCACCCAGTAGTGCTCCCTTCATTCCTCTCCCTCCTCTCCCAGCAAAGGGGAGGCATCAACATCTCTCTTGAAACAACATTGAAATGAATGTGAGGAAATTACCCATTTGTTCCGAGAGGCTGTGTGCTTGCGTATGTGTTTTGGGAAGTCTAATTTGCATTTCTGGGCCTCAGAGTGCCCCTAATAGAATTTACAGTGGGTTGTGAAGATTGCCATGCCAGCTAATCAAATATAATAAATAGCTCTGACTGAGCAGATGACTCTCCTACAGCACTGTGGTTATCAGAGGGATCGGTCTTAATTTGAGACTCCATTCATCAGCTCTGCTAACAGGATTGTGCAAAGAGTGATATTTGACAGAAGTGTTTGCGAAATTCCTAAATGGAGAGTGTGCATTGAGGAAGACAAGATGGATGTTTCCTTTATGGTGACTGTGCAAGATGTTTCACCGTCCCCCACTTCCCACCCAGCAAACGACTGATGGGCACATGCTCTTACAGAAAATACAGTGGTCACAGATTCCTTCTTGTTTTGTTTATCTAAAGCAAAATAATAGATTCATTCTAGGGATGAAGAGTGGCAGGAACCTGGCAGTAGCTTGTGCTCCCAGCTGTACATCACACTGACATGCAGCTCCAGAGCTCTGCCTGGAGAAGGCAATGAGAGCAGGAGAGCCCTGAAGGACATGTACACACAGAGTCAGTCGTGAGCTGCTGCAGTACTTTCCTGCAACCCTGGACAAAGGGGTTATTAAGGATTAAGGGCCAGAAGGGACCTCCTGATGTAGCGATCCACATGTCCTGCAAGCAGAAATATCATATAATCCCTTTCTCCAAGTTATCACATATCAGCTTAAAACCAGTTTAGCTTTTAGACCCCACCACTCTCACTGGGCACCATCACTACTCCATCGTTTGTCTTGATCTTAACCTGCAAGGATAGTTCTCCCCCATGAATGTTTATCCTTCACCATATCTCTAAACCACTGCAGCTCTCTCCAGTTTGCCTCCACTTCGCAGGAACACAGGGGGATTCATCATGCTTAAAAGAGTCGTGATGAAACCAGCAGTTTAACAGCAAGAGGTGGAACCGGCCCACAGTAACATGGGCAGCTCAGACCTGTTTGCTTTGAGAAAGCTCTCCCACAGCAAATTAAGCCTCTGATGAGGAGTTAATGAAAGATGTGTTAATCATCACCACCACTACCACTCAAGACATGCACAGTTTTTGAGATGTGTTTGAGAACAACTTTCAGCACAAAAATAAACTCTTCCATTTCTTGGAAAGACCATTTTCTCCTTCTGTCAACAGCGTGGGCTGAGGGGCTGATCAGATAGAGCAAATTGCTGAAGAGCAGCATGAGAAACCCTGTTTATGGCCTAGCTGCTCAGCCAGCAGGTACCCACGTCCCCATGGCATACGGGGAGCAGTGAGAGCTCCTCCCTGCTGCAGCCTCCTCTCTGCTGCTTTGGACATGGGGAGCCATGAAGGTTGGTGATCCTGGCAAAGAACAGGACAGAGGGGCAGAAAGGAGCATGACAAAGAAAGAGGAAGAAGGCAGCAAGAATGAACAAAGTTCTCTCACAGCCATCCATCCAGGCAGAACATTTTGCCCCAGATTTGGTAAACAGCACAGTAGAAAATGTTAAATCATAAAAGTATAAGTGTATTTTTCCCCACTTTCCTTTCCATTCCCTTCATCTGGAGCAATTCCCTTTGGCAGAAACAAAGGGGAAGTGAAACATACTGAAAAAGGCTCTTGCCTGCTTGTTCCAGAGCAAAGAGACCTTGAATAGCCACAGGGCTCAGAGCTGCTGTCCCAGTGTGAAACGAGAATCACTGTGAATCTTCTTCAGACACAAACAACCTGATGCTCGTGGGATGGAGGGGAGCGGGGGTAGGTCAGCAACGAATAGGGGAAGAAAAAACATATTTGAAAAAAAAAAAAAAAGGGAAGAGGGAAGCTTATTCTGCAAGCCAAAACCAGTTTGGCATTTCCAAGTTAAATACAAGCGAAGCCTCTGTCCGCATGCTCCATTGTAACACTGTTGCTCTAAATCCCCTTTTATCCCTTTAATTATGCATGAAAAAACCGCACGACCTCCCTGCTCGTACGCTCAGCCGCGCAGCAGCTCACAGTGCAGAAGGCTCATTATACAGCTTTAGCGGGGCTGAGTGCTCTGAATTATTTAAATCTCCATTAAGCCTCCACTATGGCATATCTATGTGATAAACGGATCAGGTGCCACTGGATTTCTCCCCTGGCCAACCCGCTCTCCCTTCTCCTTCCCCCTCTCTCTCTCCTTTCTCCTGCAAAACTCAGTAGGAAGGGAGATAATTGCCAAGAGGGAAGGAGTTTGCACTCATGTTATCGAGTGTTTCGTTGTCATTTAAAAAAGGCCAACTGAGTTAAGTAATAAAGACACTTAATCAGGATTAGCGCTAGAGGGCACGGTAAGGTGGTCAATGCATAACTTGTTTAATGGCCATTTTATTGTTTAAATTAAATAAAACTTAAATCATTATGTTTTACTTAAGCAGTGTGAATGTCCTGTCCCTGTTCCCGCAGCACTGCTGCAGAAGCATGCAGAGGAGGAGATGTATTGCCAGAGCTGGCGGTGGTTGTGATGATGGGGTTTACAGTGTACTCCATTCAAGGGGGGGTGAGCTGTTTTGCCATCCCCATCCCTTTTTCACATGCCCACTGATCNAAACGCCTCTTCATGGCACTGGCAAACCTACCAAAGAGCACCTCAAGGGTCATGGCAGTGAAAGATCAGGTTAAGACTTCTGTTTTCCTTGGCTTCTTGCTGCCAGGGACAAGCAGACAAAGGTGATATCAAGTCTAGGCACTTAAAAGCCATGAAGTTTGGAAAAGAAGTAACAGAAGTCTCAGGTAGAATACAGCTTTTAGAATACTTTTGGGTTTAGGGGAAAATCCTTCTTCATGGAAAACACTGACAGCCCCTAATATATGTCCTTGCCCATCTCAATACCAGGAAGGAAGAAGGATGCCATGGCCCTTCCAGCATATTCCCATCACTAGGGACCAGGACATGTTGCTTATAAGCTTGGTAACCACCTGAAACTTCATCACCACAGCACATTCAGCTCCTCAAGAGCTGCACAGCATCTATGCACCATCACAAGCCACAGGCACCAGTCATCTGAGGTATAACCAACTGTACCAACACACCCCAGTAAAACAAACTACAAGCACATCAGTCCACAATGGTTCATAAGGGAAGCAACAATGCACAAGTACAGTTATTACACCAAATTCACAATTCCCTAGCCCCCCATCTCCCCTGCTCCCTGCCCCCCCTAAAAAAAAATGAACAGGATTTAGGTCCTGTTCAACCACAAGAAGTTTCCTGATTGAGTGTGAATAAGTCCCAGATCTCCACAGGCTCTGGCTTCTCGGCTGCACGATGGAGATAAGAGTCCATCTGTTACCCCTCATGGCTGCAGCAAGGCTGGAGCATCGTGAGGAGCTTTTGGAGGCCGAGATAACTGGGCAGCTCTCCCCACGGGGCAGGAAGCACTTGCTGAACAGGGCAGGAAGCAGGTGGAGACAAGGAGGTACAATAAGTTATTTATTTGTGAAAGCAACTGGAAAAATGTGCTGAGCAGGAAAGAAAAAGTCTTTGGTGTTNCATCAGACAAGTATCATAAGAACAATAATGATCTGAGGAGAAGCTGGGAAAGGTGGATGGAGGGATCTCGGGGCACAGATAAAATGGGAGGGATTTGTGGAACAGCCTTCTAGCTCCAAAAACAGGTGAAGGAAAAAAAATAAAATAATAATTGCAGTAAAACACAGCAGGCCCTGCAGCTTCCCTGGGAGCAAGCGAGGCTGTCCCAGCTCAAGGAGAGGCCCCTAATCCCTGTAAAGCCAAGGGCAATATCAGTTCTCCTTAGGGAAAGTTTCCTGCTGCCACAGATCTTTTCAAGCACTAAGGGATGAGGGAGAGAGAGGTGAAAACTCTTCGTATTGCTATTCAAAACACCTCTTCATGGCACTGGCAGACCTACCAAAGAGCACCTCCAGGGTCATGGCAGTAAAAGGTCAGGTTAACACTTCTATTTCCTTTTGCTTCTTGCTGCCAGGAA
>WEIS01022846.1:9870-24887 GCA_013389965.1 Todus mexicanus | reverse complement strand
ATTGGTGTAAGACAAGAACATGAAGGGTAATTATCCTTCTAATTCTCGCTTTCATACCACATTTCTACTACTCTACCTGACACTGAGGTTCTGTACTGATTACTTCATTAGTGATGAAGAATGGCCTCCTCAGTTAAAGTATTGCTAGAAAACTCTTGTTTGCCAATACTAGGAGGAGGCACCAACTTTTCCCCTTTCTTTCTTTTTGGAGAAAGGTGCATCTGAATGATAGTGACCCAGTGAACGACACAGCATTAATCACCTCCCTTTGTCTCATCTATGCAAAGCAGGATTAGAGTTAAAATGATGACTACTTAATCCCTTTGATTTTCTTTTACTAAATAAATATTAATCTACGAATCAATCAGATCCTGTATTATAACACACACAATATACACTATGAAAGGTTATGTAAATTACACTCTATTTTACAAGCATGCCATTAATGAAAAGAGCCCCCATGCTTTCCCTTTTCACCCCCCAAATCCCTATTAAATTTGGAAGTTCAAGTTAATAATCCTGCTAAATATAAAGCTTAGCTATTGAACCCATATCTCTTTTTCCTTTAAAGAAATTTTCTGCATCAATCATTTAAAGAATTAATAAATCATATTTACTGTGTTTATTCATATGTCAATACTCCCAATCTGTAAAGCTTTCACCATTTAATCTCTTTAACTCTGACCAAAGTTAGTTTACATGACATGTTGTTTTAAAGTCACATGGAACTAAATTAAATAGAAGCAGTTAGAAAATTAATCCTAATTGTCTTAATGAAAAATCACACCGCCTTGATCTGTCACCTGTTCTCAGACACTACAAAAGAGATTGTTTGCATTCACAGCTTTTAGGGGAAAAAAATACAGAAATGCAGAGTTTTGCTTCATTAAACTTGTATCTAATTTTAAACCCCATACCATTAACCTAAGTAAGTATGCTAAAAATACTTTAATGATGTAAAATAGAATAGTATAACCGTTTAAAGAGTGAATTATCATGAACTTTGTGATTTTACTGAAGTCTAATGTGTCCTCTGTCAGCACATTTGGAAGGTATGACTGAATTGCAAAAATTAACAAATAATGACTATGGAGTCAAAGTGGTTTTACAGTATTCACCTAACTTCTTTGTTGTCTCAAAACCAGCTGTGAAATAAATGTTACAGTACGGTTTTGTTTGCCTAATACTAATTTGCTTGCATGATAAATGTTGTGATTTATCTTTCTAAAAGTTATCACAAGGTAAGTAGTCAAGCAAACATTCCACTTCTCGGGGATATACTACAACTCCAGATGACTTCAGAAAGAGTTTTGATGAAAACAAAAAAATAGAGAATCGTGGGTTTGAGTATATTTACAGGAGTACAAGACTCTTCCAATTATACATCTGGGGAAAAAAAAAAAAAAAAGAAAAAAGAAAAGAAAAAAGGAAAAAAAAATCTCTGGGTATTTTAAATCATGTTGAATATTTAAACATTACTCTGTATTAAAATCAGCATGGTCAGTGAAAATATGGGATGTTTTTTAAACAGTTTAGTTATTAATAAAGCATTTGTTTTTTCTAGAATATTATCATGGCAAATTTGTTTTGTATTGCCAAGATCAGCTGGGCATTTTGTTTTTATTATGCATAGTCTTTTGTCATTTTTTGCTCTGCAAGTTAATTTGACTGCTGTGCATAAGTGAAGTGAGCAATTCAGTAATTAACTTTTGTGTTTTAAAATGTATGAACTTTAATTAGATTTCATTATAAACAAACAAATGTCAACCATAATTATAAGCTCCTTGGTTTAACCACATATTATCCCTTTTCAAACAAACTTGATGCCAGACAAATTAAAGTCAAGCAGCCAGCAATTTTGAGTTGAATTTTACATGATCTGCCAGTAACCTGATTACTTTAACTTCAATATCATTACAGGAAAAGTATTTCAGGAAAAATAATTACAAGAATTCCAACAGGAGACAAGCTTAATTGTATTGATTCAAAAGATGCATGTATATAGGAACCATGCTGAAGGAATAATGTTATCTTAAATCTACAGTTACTATTAAAATTATATTGTCTAGTATGAAAAAGGCAATTTGAGATTGGTGTCTGGAAAAGCAGCGGTACAAAACTGAAATAATTATCTTTACGCCTTTATACTTTAAGCAACAAAACACCAATGTGGAACAACTTCAAGGCATGAAGGTTTGCAGGTTTATTTACTGACTGGTGTATCTATTAGTATCAGGAACAAGTGGAGCTGTCAGGACATAATGAAGGTAAATGATTAGTTAGCACAGAGACTGAGCTCTTCTTCAATGCAATAAGAGTTAATTAAAGTTTACCACCAAACATCAACCAAAGCAGGATGTTGATCAGGTTTCAGCATTAAGTGCAAACAGACAATGGTTGGCAGCAATTAGTGCAGCTATCAAATGACATGCATTGATAATTATACATTTAAAACAGCTAAAGGGCTTGTGGAAGGGAGGGAAGAATCTCATCAGCTTCTTTGACTATGTACAGTCTAAGTGCAGGAAACAGGTACCAGATATTTTGCTTCAACACTGTAAATCAATAGAATTAAACCAACAAACAAAAAAAAAAGAGGTTGTACAAGCACATTATCTGAAAGGGAACAGTTCACTGTACACGAAATGGAAGAAATCCACAGATGACTCCTAACAAAGATAAGTACTAGTTAGATTAAATAAATTACTTTGCTACTGCCACTCACACTGACACATATAAACAGAGAACTGTTTGGGGTTTAAAGGCGAGTGGCTGTAGCTTTATTGCACATTTCTAAGCCAGACTCGAGGTTACCTGGTATCTTTAGTCCCTGTGGCCATGTTCATAGCACGAGAAGGCCCAGAAGGACCACGGGCCTGAAGCCCGTGACCACAAAAGGTAGTTTCACATGTTAGCTGCAAGCCCGCTGCGAGGAAGCCTAGGCTTACCAGAGGCAATTACCTGATATCTGAGTCACAGCCTAAGGCTCTGCCACACATCCCCTGCTCTCCACCCCCTCTGATCAGCATACGTGATAGTTTTGCCTGCTCCCAAACTTCTGCCAAAGTTTTGGGAAAGCAAAAGGGAGCAAGAGCTTTCTATCACGAATGAGCAATGCACAGTAGCGACAGACACACTGATAACCCAGAGCACACAGAGGATTGGTGTGTCCTCTGGCATGCTCTGCTCCATTTCAAAGGCCTTGTGTAATGGTGGCAGCTCCCAGATTAGTATGTAGCTTATACCAAACCTAATTTTCTTCTCAGCCTTCCATTAAATCCAAAGGAAACGTGATAAACTTGCAGCAGCACCTCTAATAGCAACACCAAAAAAAGGAAAAACGGCACTGAGCCGGTGCTGGCCGTCCACTGAACCTCTGCAGCATGGATGCGTGAAGTCGAAGCACCCCCAATTCTGCAGTATCAAACACGCAGGAAGTACAGCAAAGCAGGTAAATATCCCTTCCACAAGCAGATAGCTGTTATTAACTGGTGTAGAGAGACAGACAATTATCTATACATCTAATATTTGGACAATTGCTCAGTAACTGCTCCACGTACTAGAGATGGAATAACTCGCTCCCGCTCACTCCTCTTGGGCTGGTATAGTGCAGGTAATGGAATTACCTGGTTAAACACCTCCACAGTTCCACAGAAGCTGAATAGGTCTGGCAAGTAGAATCTCCACCTCAGAGAAATCAAGATTTCCTCAGCATTTTTATGGACGACATAGTGTCAAAAGTACCCTGCTCTTCCTTAGGTATGTAACAGGAAGCAAGGCGAGGCTTACCAATAAGACAAGTAGCGAGTTTCCAAGAAAGCTAAATTGTGACAAATTAAAACCCAATGACAAGAAGGGGCAAAGGGGTTCGACAGCAGAACCCATTGCTGCAGGATACCATTGAGATCACGAATGCTAAAAAGCAGAATGAAATCTAGCTGTCAAAATTACCAAGAGTTATTGTAATGAATGTGAATGGAAAAAACAAACAAACAAGCAAACAACAACAACAAAAATTGTACGGGATATTAAACGTTGCTCTTCAGAGATCTGAAAATTTTCCATTTGCAATTGTGGTAAGGCAGGCATATACAATAGGTTATCCTACATCTGCCTACTGTGATATTCTTCAGAAGCATCTTATACAGACCTGTTAAAGAGAGAAGAGGCTAGCTACACCAGACTCTCAGTTTAGCAATGGATTCTATGATTCTATAGTATGAATTACACCTCCTGAGTAGAAGTGTCTGCAGCAGGAAAACTGTTCTTATCTTTCATTTGAACTAACCCATACAAAAAGCTCATCGGCATCAGTTCGTATTTAAATATGCTGCATTAATTTCCACTGTGTCAAATTCAGAAAACCTTATTTTAAGATTGTGAAGACTGTATTTATTTTAAATGTACTTTTTCTTTCTAGAAAAAGACCCAAGTACATATGCAAAATATATTAAGATGGATTTTTTTATAATGTTGACTACCAGTTGTGATTTTTTTGGAATGAGTGTACATTCACATTGCTAAAATTATTTTAACAAATGCCTTACTGTTTTGCATAGTTCCTGTGCTGCAGCCTAGTGTGGTTCTACAGATATTTTTTTTTCCCCTAACAAACCTCATTTTCCCAACTAATTCTGTTATGCTAGGGATTTGTGCACAGAGTTGGCTAATCCCAGTATTTCCCTAGAGCTGCATCTAAGCTATGGCCCACTCCCAGCACAAAAGTGTCTCCAAAAGCCCTTTCGCCCCCTTCAGCACTGATACACTCATTGGTCCTGACATTTTCACTTCAGCCATGACAAATGAGCTGATGGCTGTGATCAGATTGCACACGAGGACTGCTTTATCAAAGACGTATCATTAACTCTCATCACTGTCCTCTATTATGACTCTTTTGGTCAAATCTGTTGTGAAAATGCAAGTCAGTTTAAAAACATAACCTCAACATAGCAACAAGCAAACTTCATTAAAAAGCAGAAAAGAAAACCAGACTCAGACGGGATCAGAAAGAGACTAGCGTTAACTAAATGTTTCTCTGGGGATTTAAGTAACTGTACTCAACCTCTGCCCCAGTGCAAACATGGCAGTTGACCGTCTTCAAAAGGTCCCCACCCCCATCGTGGACTGCAAGAACCACTTCGCCTTTTTTAGAGAAACAAAAATAAAGCAGCAGCAATCAAATATGACTAAAAACAAAGTCAACTTTTTTTTTTTTTTCTTTTTGGTCTCTGAACTACTTCACATTTCTGTGTCTGCTTTTATCAAAATGTTTCTCAAATGAATCCCTTAAAGAATACAAAATTTTCGCTTGAATCGCAGCCACGTAGTCATACTGTTTTCTGACTTACATTAAAAACACCAACATAAAGCACTGTCTGAAACGGTAATCTCTCAGTTCTCTGTGAATACTGCAACCTTTCTGTCAAGTTAGAACCTAAGTTCCAGTTACACAGTTCTTGTTACATCTAGCGGGTTTACAAAGTATATATTTGTTGTAACCTCTTCTAGCAATTCATCTGAGAATACACATCTAGCAGAGTCAACTGTAACACAACAGATCTTGGGAATGGAGGTCATGCTTTGAGATAAAGTGCTATTCACTTTTGGACCATGCAAGAAGCTTTTTATTCCTGTTCTTATTGGCATCAGTTCCCCCTTACCAGAGTAAGAACAAAGCCAAGTGCTCGTGTGAGGTTTATGAATAAATCAGAGGTGAGCCACTTTAAGTGCTGCCCATGATTTCCTTGTTGACAGTGAGCACTTAAACAGGCTTCTATGGCCAGCAACTCCTAGCAAACCTTAATGGCTCCTAATCTGCACCCTGCTTCCTTTCAGGAAAGCAATGACCCACCCCATTTTTTCTCAAGTCTTCACCTTTTGGGCAACTACTGTCCCACCTTTTTAGAAATTCATGTTCAAGGACTGTCCCATCTCAGTGCCAACTTTCCACATAACACACAACATAAAAATCACCATTTTCTTCCTCGAAAACAAATGACAGCTAATAAAATATTATTATGCTGCGCAGTCTAAGTAATTTCCAGACAAACCATTACACAATTCGGTGTTTGTTTAAATTGCATAGATTTTTAAATGAATCTAAAATATTTCTCATGTATTTGCCTCCAATTATTAAAATCATGTAAAAAATACGCTGAGAGCAGATTTGACCCTTCTTTACAGTCACAGCTGAAACCAGGAATGTTTATAAATCACTGCCATTGTATGTATTTAAAAAATTCAAACAGCCTCAAAATCTATTTTTAAATCATGATAACACTGAAAAACAAACTGATATCAACCCATAATCTCAGTGCTAGGCCAAACAACTCTGGTTCAGAAACATTAACGTCCAATTGTGGCAAGACACTAGGTGTTTCAGCACATACGTCTCTGATGCACAAAACCACTAAGAGACCTATGCTGTTCAACATTAAAGCAGCAGCCTGCGTGGAGAATACATTTCAACATGGAATGAATTCCTTCATTTTTAAGGTCTCTCCCCCTTCCCCCCTCCCATTTTTTGGACGTGTCACAATCTCCAGATGGCTGAATTGACTCTGTAGTAGCTGAGTTATTGTCAGCCTCCCAGTTTCTGCTATATTTAAATACTAACTTTTTTTTCTTTACTCTATTGTCTCTTGCTGTCTTTCCATCCACTCAGAGAAAAAAAAAAAAAAAAAAAAAAAAAAAAAAAAATNAAAAAAAAAAAAAAGATAACAAAAATTGTGACCGCCCCTCTCAGCCCTGTGATTTCAGTGAAGCTCCCACCGCAGGGCCAGGGTCGGGGCTGGGGCCGGGCCCGGGCGGCGGCTGCCCGGCAGCGCTGACCTGCCGCTGTTTTAATAGCGGTGGGTGCCTCCCTAGATGACACTGACACTCCTCCTTGTAAGGGCCTGATCCAACCCCAGGGAAATCGATGAGGCAGCGCTGGACTTCAGAAGGGGCCCTCGGTCAAAATTGGAAACTGCAGCAGTGCTGTGAAAACCACCCGTCACACGAGAGAAATCCACGGGCCAGCCAAGCGGGGACTTAACTCCAGTGATGCCTTCCACTGGAGCTGAAATGCCCGTCCCAGTGCACTGGCTGACAACCCAGTGAGAATTCATATTTTGCCTCCCTACAGTAATCGGTCGTTCCTGCAGGATGAAGTCCCAGAGCACGCTGCTGTGCTGCAGTGGAGTGGCGCGTGGTTGTTTGTGCACGGAGTGACGCTTCCCACCCCAGAGATGGCTGCGCAGCAATGGCAGAGAAAGTGATTTTTTATTTATTTTTTTTTCTGGTAAGCAGTTCATAAAACTCAAAGGAACTGAGGGATTGAGAGATGACATTTGCCATATAGCTAAATAATTTATTTTAGAAATGTTACATTTTCTTTAATTTAAACCCTCAGTGCAGTAAACAAAATCAATAACCATATTTCAATATTTTAAAAAAATAATAAAAGGACCAGAGTGAAACCCACAGGAATAAGTTCCCTGTTTAAGGAGCTGCTTTTCACTCAGAGCATTATTTCCTGGAGTGAGGAAGGCATGTGAAGCATTAGGTATTAAACAAGCCAAAACTCTTATTTGCAGGTGGACAACCATGGTTTCTCACACAGGAAAAACACCTGCGTTTGAAACTGTCATGTAACACCATGGCAAATCCAAGGGGTTGGGGCTTCCCCCCCCTTCTTACAAAAGCTCTGGCCCTCTCAACACCAAAAAATCAGACAGTTCTCCCCTACAAGTGAAGGGAAAGAAGGAAGATAGTATTTTTGTTATTCTTCATAAAGAGATTATTCTGATCTGTTACACTACCATCTTCTGGAACAAGTGGGGAAATAACCAGGGTTACTCCAGGTTTCCATCAGTGTCCCAAACACTGGAGCACTACCAGTGACAGGTGCCTTGTCATCTCAGATTAGGTGAATTTAGAAGGCAGCCTCGGTATCAAAACAGGGAGGAGCAAGCCTTCAGCAGCTGCTGGTCCCAGACCCTCAGCTCTGCTATTACCTGGTACAAGGAACAGAATTGACCCTTGTCAGCATCTCTGGAAAACCTCTTTCTTATAGACCCTTCGGTGCCTTCTGCGCACACCGTCCTTAAAAATTGAAATGGTAGTGCAAAAAAAGGAGATGAAACCTTTTATATTTGACTTCAGGAAATTACTGCCAACTGGTAACTAAAGGCCTTATTCTTTTTCTACTATATCAAAACTGTATATCTTTCCAGTTTTACACCCTCATTACTCCTCTGATTTCAGAGCAGATACTGTTAATTTAATTCGGGGTGAACAGGAAGAATCTGATTCTTTTGGGTTTATGTGTCCTGCATTCATCAACACATGCATTATGTGGGGATTTCTTTGTCTCAGGAGCAGAATGCTTGTCTATTTAAACACAGTTGTAGATGTACACCTAGTGTGTGCATCACTTGTTCTGCAGACACTGCTGCAACCTATATGGTAAATGTTTCTTTTCAGAATCACCATGGTCTATCATGTATATACAGACTTTAGTTTGTGAACTATTGACCTGGAGGACTATAACACCTTCTTTAGGAGCTGGTACAGCCTATCAGATCACTGTGAATGCCAAAAGTCTGCTAGATTTGTCTTTAAGGAGATCCCAGTCTCTGGGCATCTTCCAAATTGTTCTCAAAAGTACATAAAAGCAAATAAAACACAATTTGGAAAAATTGCCTTCTAAATCTCTCTCCCTTTCATTTTTTTTTAATTGAAAGCTGATTCTAAGTAATGTGAACGTGTAAAAGAGTCTCTTAATGTAACGAACTTTTATTTCGATCATATAACTTAGTTAGACCATTCCTCAGAATATTTTGTTTAAGCAAAAAAAGTCATTCTTCAATAAGACTGCCATATTTCAGTCTGGTACAAACTTCTTTAGCTTAGTTTGGAACTCAGCAAAAGCTGAAGTATAATGAAAATACTGGTACAAAAGTGGTATAGAGTGACTACAAAAAAGGAATAGAGTAATACGTATTAAAGACTAAACCTGCTGCTCTTATTTATGCAAAACAAAATTATCTCTACAGGTCGGCTAAATCCCACTATCAATAAATGTGTTTATTAACCCTTTCAAAAAACTTAACAAATCTCAACAACAACCAAGCAGAACCTATGAGGTAAAAGCAACCGATACATGTCTTTTAGTTTTCCTCTATCTGTGCATCTGTTTACATAAACATATTCTGTGTTGTATCTTATTCTGTAAAATCTTGAATCCCAGTACCTCAGTGTGCTGGGTTTCTGCCTATTCAGTAAGAATGCAGACATCACATAAGTTATTAACCCATGTGTTATCCAGTTCTACAGTGGCTGGAACTTTGCCAGAGACAACACATGGTGCTTGGTTAACAATATTTTAAAATATAAATGAATTTATTTTTAAATTAACACATTTTTCTTATGGAAATACAATAATAAGCTGTTCCCAGAATGAAATAATATCCTCTATGCATGTTCCTATAAAAGAAGTTTTAAGAAATTTCATAAAGTTATCAGTAAAACATTCTCAAACCCCATAAGAAGGTCTTTAACTTCATCTTAAAAGAGAGAAATTTTGTGACTTCATTCTTAATCAGCACTTTCTGCATTTGCAGTTTTACTTCGTTTACCCATAAACAATCCTAATTTCTTAGAGACATCTCTAATTGTTTAAATATTATCAGATCAAGCCCAATACTGAACTAACAAGCATTTACAAATACATGTTCTGCAAACTAGAAAAAAATCGCCCAAACAAGTTAATATTTAGTTTAACTGCCAACAGTTTTCCACAGTAGCTCTAAATCGTTAATTATGTTGACCTGAAAAAAAAAGAGAGCCTATTTAATATGCAAGCATACAAATAATTATTCACACTGCATTTGATTTACATACCTACAAAAGAAACACTTCCCACTTTCAAAAGTGGCTCAACACTTATGGTATTTTAACTGCCCTAATTACTGTTGAGAGAACATAATTAGAAGCACTGATCACATTGTCAACAACTAACCAGTTGCAGCCCTGTCTGGGGGCCTGATCCTGCTCCGGTTGAAGTCAGTGGGAGCTTGCACTGATTGCAGGAGAAGGCCGGGGCCCGTCTTGCCACTTGAATCTATCGGAATCCAAATGTTTTAAACAACCTGAGTATGCTGATGCAGTCACGCCGAAAGCCCCGCTCTTTATGTGTGTGTATGAATTACTATTTCAGTGAGCCTTCCCTATTTTCAAAGCTGAACGAAGAGAGTAATTTTTTCCCCAGCAAGGCTCCTAAGCAAGGCTTAAACAGTTAGCTTAGCACTGAGTCAGAATTCATAAGTTTTTCCAAAAGAGAAATAGTTTAACAATTAAACCAGATATTGACTAAACCCCACTTCCTTGAATACCAAACTTTATTAGATTATTATGCGTTGATGCATAATTTCCATTGGCAACTTTTAAAATAACTCCTTCCCTCCCTGCCAGCTTCCCTCCTCTCTCTTTCTTTCCCCGAAGCAAAGTGCTGGGAATCCTCGATACCCAATAGTCAATATTTGGTTTGCCTGTCATGTTCCTGGAGCTCCCCTCCTTACAAACCTCCGTTTCTCATCCTTTCGCTGTACTACTCTCATACATATTATTTCACACGACGATGGAAACTTGGGGCATCTTAGCAAATTTCTAAAATCTAAGCTTCTGCTTGTTTTCTCAAGTCTTGGACAAACATAACTTTAGGGAGAGCTGAACATAGGCATAAAGAAAGAGGAGCCTGCATTTTCATCTTCCTTTCATCTCAGTCATTCAGTCAACCATTCAGTGCCCTATTCAACAGAGCTTTTCATTATGCAAAAAAATGCTAATCCTTTTCCGATGCTTTCACACTTGTATAAACCCCCATTCCTTCGACTGAAAAGCAATTATATCAGTTTACCTTTCTGTCAAAAACAGGATTAATATCCCAATACCAGAATCTCCTTTATTTTCCTATCTTTTGCTTTAGGAAACTAGAGATTATTAGTGGAGGTATTCCTTAGAGCAAGAATACATTATTTTAAATATTATTATTTTAGCCAAAGCAAGAGGAGGGAGGGAGAGAGAGAGGAAAAAAAAAAAAACTTCAGTTGCTGCGGAAACTCTTTTCAGTGACAGAACTGACCTTCCCTTTGCAGAGGCCTGAATAGAATGAGCCTCACTCTGGTCTATTAATCAGAAACAAATTATGAAAGAATGTGGCTGGACTGGTTGACACTATCCTGTCTTGGGAGACTCAGTAACAGCCTAGTAACAATGTCCTCTTCATGGGTAATGAACAGCCATGACAAATGGGGCAGAGAAACTATTTATTTGCATATGCAAATTCTCACACAAGGGAAACATGTACAAACAAGTGTCATTGTAAGGTGGATTAGGCAAACAACGCTTTCTTTTTAGGACATTCTGCAGCCCAGTACATTAGTCAGCACAATTAAACCAGTCTCCATGGAGACTAATGAAATTTCACCATGGTATGAGTTAAATTAGATAGCTAGTTATGTGTTTTCACAATCCAACTTGAAATCCATTATTGTTTCAGAACAATACAGCAATTGTGCCTGGCTGATCTTTGCCAGCTCAACAAGCTCCTAAGTTGACAATTTGCATATGTTAATATAATTAAGCACTAATTACATGAAACTTGTACATATTCACATGCATTTTCCCTGGGCGCTTCTCAGTTTGAACCTTGGCCAAGTCTTTAACCCTTTGAATGAATTTGGAGCAGCAAAGCTCTGCCTTCTGGGTACAGCCCCAAGGCAGATGCAGAAAAGCTCTTTCTTTATTTATAAACACAAAGCTTAACCTGGGTTCTCATATTTCTATCAACAAGGCTAGAAAACATTTTTTGTACGCATTGAGGTAGGAGAAGAGGCCGAGAGGTGGGGGGATGCTGGACTGGAAGTTCTTTAGAGACCCAGCTCTGGTACCTTTTTTCATATGAAAGCACAAATATTTACTCACATAACAGGTTACAAACACATGTGTAGCCATTGTCATGGGTTCTTCAAGATCCACGTTGTCAAAAACTAGACTGGGTTTTACGTCAGTGCTCTTAGAGCCACAAAAATGGGAATGAGAAAAGGAAAAAAAGAGCAAGCAGTAGCTAATGAGCTTTACATAAATATATGCAGAGGCAATTAAGCAGTGTTAATTACTATGACAGCAGTTAATTGAATATAATTAGATATTTTAAGCTACTGACTAAGGCATAGTTAAGATTAATTTTATTGAGATTAATTGTAAATAAGAATAGATTAACTCTGTGTTTTGACAGGCATAAAAAGTAGTTCTGCAAATTAACTAGGAGAGCAGAAACTAGCACAAAAAATCATATATTATTTTAATGTCACACCTCAGAATCATCTGCTCAATAAACATGACTTTTCAAACCCAAACAGACAGGAATCTTGAAGAAAAACAAACAGCTTGCAGAGATTAAAGAGTCTTTTGTCCTTTTTCATGTGCATTTCTTTTAGCAGACTAAATTAAGCGAGTCTGTTGTACGTTTTTAGGAAGGAACATTTCACACTGAATGGAAAAAATGTTCTATCACATATGAAATTCATGCAGCTGTGCGGAACTTGGTCCAGATGGTCTAAGACTATAAAACAACACTAAATGATAGACAGTAGGGCCTTCCCAAGATTATGTGATAAAGCCACAACCTCATATTTTGACCTAAATTTTCTGTCATGTATTGTTTCCTTCCAGATCAGATAGCTCCATTTTAATTTTTAACTGATCCTGAATATTCAATGGAAACTCTTAATAAACATTGCTGATAAGCATCTGAGCAGGAATCATAAAATATTTACAAAACGCCCCATAGCTTCATTAAAACAATGTTGAATCCGAAGTGCAGAAAACAGTGCCCTGGCTCTCCCCACAATAGTAAACTGTTCACGCCACTTAAATAGGTAAAAATGCCTAATTTTAAATATGCTTCAAAGAAAACCCAAAACGCATTCTACCAGCAGAGTAATTCATGCATGCTGTTTAAGAAAATTAACAAGAAGGCTGAAGAATGCTGAACAAATCACTAATAAGAAAGGAGCTTCAATTGATTTTGAAATAAATCAATAGGTGATTAACACAATATTTTTGAAGCAGTAGAATGTATATATATTATATAAACATATATATTATATTTTCAATACCTTTTTAGCTCTTAATCGAACAAGGGTTTTACAACAGTGAACATGTCCCTATATTGACTATCAACTTCTTTGGAATGCCTTTAGTCTTTTATAACGAAAATCCAAAAACGGTCTGTGAAACAAGGCTACAACAAGCCATTCTGCAGTGAAAGATTTTAAATCATCCAGCCTCTTCTAATAGACTTGAGACTTATTGAGGTAGAAACCATAAAAAATGAAGAAGGGAAATTTAATCCCTGAAATATTGATTTGCACATTAATATCATATAGGCAGAGGGCAATTTGGCTTCATGGAAATGACACATTGTCGACCCTTGGTGAAGTCAGAGCCAATCTAACTGCTGAACATGTCTGAATCTCAAGAGTTATTAAGGGCTTCCCTTCTTGCCTTTATGACTTTTCTTCAGCCTACCAATGCAATCTTAAATGTATTATCTTTAAGAAATAATTGTAAAACCTCAGGGGTTTTCCAGTTAATGGAAGGGAGGCTAAACCACATCAGATTCTGAAATGCAACATTAAACCCTTGCAATCAACAAAACCACCTCAATTCTCATCCATCCAGTGCAGGATCTAATATTGTTATTAGAGATAATCAAATTTCATTGTGTAAATTTAAGCTCATGGTCAGAATGGAAGCAGTAAATTCTGCAATATTAAACAGTGATTTTTCTCGGCCCCCTTTATGTGTTCTTTGCTGGTGTACCATCTTCACAGCTAAACCTAAACTAGTCAACAAATGAGGAACACAACCATCTCCCTATTCTGAAAGATGCACGCAATGCCATTTATCATCTGCACAGCTTTCTTTTAGTTTTAACTTGATCTAGCGGATAAGTTCCATTTTAGAGAATAATAAAGGAGTATCACTGCATAAACCAAACAGTAGGTACTATTACTGTGACTTACACAGATGGTTTACCTGACCTTTCTTTGTTCCTTGGGTAGGTTTCACTTTTGCAGATTTACGACTTTCCCCTCTATATTTCATTGACCCTCCACATTCATTATCATAAAAATGAAAACTATTGAATACATGTTTATGTTGACAAAATCCAAAAAGCCCACGACTAAAGAAAGGATAAAGAGATGCTACAATGCACAGTGTGGAACTCTAGATCGTACACTATAAATATTCAAACACAGATAGCACGAATAACTGAATAATCCTGGTGAGCCCCAGCTCTGGAGCCAGGTGCAAGAGGTTAAAACAGCTGGCTAGCCATCTTTTATTTTGTGTGCCTTCCTACCGGCAGAAACCGCAAGCCCTGAAAACTAGTAGATATTCCCTCAAGGTTGACTGTCTGATTTTTTTCATTTCAACCAGTTTAGTAGGATCCCCCAGTCGAGAAAAGAGAGCAACTCCTTAAATACAGTCAGTTGAATAGGAAGTGGAGTAATGATTATTAAGGCTCTTCTCCCCACACACATACACACCCCAACATTCAACCCCCCGTTTATTTCCACAGTCTTCTTTGTGCACCTTCCCATCCAAATGTTTGTATTCCTTATCTCAAAGCAAAGCACTCCGGATCGTTCTGTCAGTTTTGCCAGTAAATATAAAGTAAAACAAGTGTTGATGGCACTGAGAGTGTTACATACCCAGGCTGTGTTTTTGCATTGCTCTCAATGGAAGCGATCGATGCCCATGTCACAGTCGCGTCCCAATCGCAGCCAAGTCTCTGCCTGAATCTAACCAACAACAGGCAGGGCTGCAAAGGCTTCTCACTACCTCTTCCATCCATCCACCACCAAACTAAAAATATAATGCTACATATGATCTTTTTAAACACTCCACCACCGCTCCTAAGGATCGAGCCACTGCAAATCCAGGGGAAACACAATTGGAAAAAA
>WEIS01022845.1:272-10385 GCA_013389965.1 Todus mexicanus | reverse complement strand
TGGCTTTATTTTTTTTTTTTTCCAGTTTAAATGGATACACGATTCTGCATTGATCTAACATAGTAAAAGTAAAGAAATCAAAATATATCCTGAACAGCAGCATGGATCACATTTGAAAAAGATGTTTGAGCGAAAGCTCGATGCAATGGTTATGTATGCATCATGGGGAATATTTGAATCTTTTACCTTCATACTACTAGTGGAAATCTGATATAAGTTAGATTTGAATTGACAAGTTCCCTACAGTTTCATATCACAGAATCACAGAATGATTGAGGTTAGAAAGGATCTCTCGAGGTCATCTGGCCTAACATCCCCCATTCAAGCAGTCTCATCCAGGTTCCCTAATTACCAAGAACAGAAAAGGAGGTTAAATTTGTCAAATTTGTGATTTGGCTGTTTCAGACTGTTTTTCTTTTGCTTTGTGGTGTTTATACCTAAGTGAATTTGCCACTGAAGTGCAGTTACCAAATAGGAGAAATAATTGAGAGTTCTCAGATTCATCTTCTGTTAGCCTGTGTGGTAGCAGAAGTATAAATCTGTCTGTGGCGTAAAATATCTCAGAATACTATAGTGAACTTCATCCTTATTAGTATAAGGTAAATGTACAGTTCTAGTTAGAAATGAACAGAGTGGGAGTTTGTTTGTTTGCTTGCTTGCTTTATTTACATATGCATATATGAAGGTCATCCACAAAGGTTTAGTGGTTCAGCTTTGTGGAATTCTACATCTCCATATGAGCCAGCTATTTGACTTCTCTGTACAGGCAGTAGAGAAAAACTCACACGGGATAGAAATTATCCATTTTACCTATCTATTTCAGTATGGAATAATTCCTATCCAGAAAGTGCCCTTTTGTCTTCATTGTATACAAAGTGAGTCTAGACAGCTTGTTCAAATGTAGACATCTACGTTCAGTCGGATAAACTACACATTTTCATATAAACTTGAAATGTCTAAAACTGATTGGGCAAGGAAAAAAGCCTTGACAAGGGCAATATACTATAAAAATAAGAGTAACTGTGACATATGAATAAAGAAGCTTGTATTAGGATTAGCTCAGCAGTAATGTATGCAACTGTGATTCACATATAAAGATTGTAAATAACATGTAGCCAGATCAATACTGTTGAGATACTACATTGGGTCCAATTTAGTTTTCCAGGCCAATTCTTCAATAAAATTTATTTGAATGATTAGAGAGTTTTATCTCTAAAGTAAGGAATTCAGTCACTTACACTTGTATAGCTAAGAAAAGACTTTCAAGTACGTATATTGCATATGCAGAAGGCTGGTGCAGACTACACCCCTCTTAAAAATAACATGGTCTTATTCTTGTTATGTTATTTTTTGGTAGATAGTGAAAGCAAATATTACAGATTTTGTGATGCTTGAATGAAATGCAATGAGAATTCATAACTCAATCTCAGCATGTTTTGAAAAATTGAAAGGTATGCTTATTTGGTGTTTTCCACTCTATTTCATTCACCATAATGTTAATGTAGAATAAAAAGCAAAGCTAAAACAACAAAGGTATTGTATGGAACAACCCCATGAAGTAACACAGACTGGAGTCTGTCTGGCTAGGCAGAAGCTCCATAGAAAAGAACACAAGTTCCTGGTAGACGACAGTTGAACATGAGTCCATGACATGTATTGGAGTGATTAAGGCTAAAACACAAAGGGCTTTTTCAGTAGCGCACAGAGAAAGGACAAGAGGAAAGAACTGCATGTTGAAATATGGAGAATTTCAGCTGGACATCGGGCAAGGTAATTTTCACCATGAGGTTGGTGAAGCACATTCCAACCTCCCAAGGAGGTAATGAAATCTCAATCTTTAGAGTAGACGCAACTGGAAAAGACCATAAGGAACTCAATATAACTTCAAAAATAGACTTGCTTTGAGCAGGAGGTTGAATTAGATGACTGCTTGAGTTTTCTTCCCACATTATATTTTTCATAATTCTTTAATACCAAATTTGAACTCTCATCCCTAAAAAAGTACAGATAAAACAGCTGCATATGCAAAAAAAAAGTGGTTATGGCAGTAAAGATTATTTAAAAAATTGTTATGTTCATGGTTCTATTTAACGAAACACAAAATTGCCAGCTGAAAATTGTCAAACACAACGTACCTAAGAATAAGAAAAAATCTATCACATATTTCTCTCACACACATCTTTTCCTTCAGTATGTAGCAAAATTCAATCCAGTTACTTTTGACAGCAACCTTTACGGTGGTGATTCTTTGGAGGAATTAACTTTGAAGAAATAATTTCATTCTCCACATACCTTGGCTTCAAGCATTTGTCATCATTTAGTAAAGAAGTTGAAATGTTACTGGAGAATGGGGACTGTAAGAGGCTAAATGAATGCTAGATTTGCTCTGAGTATGTGCTTATCCCATCATACACAGAACTGTAGATCTTTTTCAGTCTCCATAGTTATATTCAACATTTATCCATTAATATAGGAACAACTCAATTAGTGGCTCTGTAGGGATCAGAGCATAACCTTACTATCCACAATTTAATAGCTACCATACATCATCAAGATCAAATTCCCAGGCTGAGTAGGATGTAAATGACAGTAGCCCACAGATCCATTTTTTAAAAACTTAGAATCTTTGTGGCTTAATACTCTTCCCACTTGTATTGTGCATCCTGTAATTTTTCCTGTAATTCACACCTGGCATCCTGCAGATTAATGTCCTGATTGTTTTGTGGCTGCATTATTTGATTTCTTGATACATCATTAACATAGAAGGGAATTATTTGCTAAATAGAGTTTGTTTACCTTACCAGAGTTTCATTATCCCAAGATTGAGACGTAGAATGTTTTGTGTTTTGTGCTCTCAGTGGTCTTCCACAGTATTACATACTCTGTTTTCTTACACTTATTTCAGAGAAGGTTGATGGTAACTCACTAAAGTTCAAGATCAAGTAGTGTTCTTATTTAATCCCTTCAATCTGGAATCTATAATTTAATATTTCAATTTTTTGTTGTTGTTGTTTTTCTGTTTATTTGTGTTTTTTCTTTTTCTTTAGCTTGGGCAAAAATTCAGAATTCGCTCCACTATGTACTGGAAATCCAGGAATTTCTATAATCATTCAGAACCCTACACCAGCAACTACAAGCTTGATTACTCTGAATTAGGATTGATTTCAAACATAATGATCAGCTCATATGCAACTGAATAAATCGGGAATGAAAGACTTACACCATACATCCTAACTGGGATTTAATCAATGTGCCATGTACAGGTTTGGGCTGAGCAGGAAGGAGAAACAACAGCCAAACTCTTAACCTCTGAGCTTTTTGCTCACTTTGCAACAGATGATTTAAACATCAGTGTTGTAGATACGTAATATTCATTGAGGGAGACATCAAAACATTAATAGGCAAGTGCAGATGTATTGCACACATCTCTATCAGACTCTAATGTCTCATTTTAACAAGACACTGACAACTAAATCTTGATTTTAAATGGTCACACTCTTCAGTATATTCTGGGTCCACAAGCCTTCAGTGTTTCCATTAATGACAGTAATGACAGAACTGGGAAAATAAATTAAATTTGCAAATGATACAAAACTGTGAAGGATTTAAATTACACTGGAACATGATTTTGAAATCAAAGCAACCTTGCAAAATGATCATAAATAACAAAGATTAGTTTAAGAATAATTACAAAGTTCTATATTTAGTAGATGCAGCTAACTACACAATATGAGATGAAAACAAAGACAAGGAAGTAATCATATAGAAAAGTGGTCAAAAGACTATATTATCACACACTAAACATGAGTCAATGAGTTCACTTAGGCAACAAAAAATAGAAAAGGAAACCAATCCCCTCAAACTATGTACACAGCAATATTGCATGTAACACATGAAATACCTCTGCTGTTTTGTTGCTTTTGCCATTCAGCTCTGTTAAAGAGCTTAGCTCAAATGCTGTAGTTAGTTTCTGTCAGTTGCAGAACTTAAATTAAAAAAAAAAAAAGATAGATAAAAATAAACTGGAGTGTTTGATTCTTATGGTTATCATAGGAATCAGGAAATGTCCAAGAAAGAGTCAGCAAATTGATTAAGAAAAGAGAGATTGAAATAAGATATGGTAGAGGTATGTAAAAGGTCAAACATTGTAAAAGTAGAGACATAATTTTTCTTGTTCATTATGAACCGGGTAAGAAGTATCAGGGGAGATAGATATTGCCTTTTCTCATAAAGAATCCTGGGACAGTAACAGGACAGATAGCTAACCAGAGGTACGTATCAAAAGAATCACAGAATCACAGAATTATTGAGTCTGGAAAAGACCTCTGAGATCATTGAGTCCAGCCTACAACCTAACACCATGACATCAGCTAAATCATACCACTAAGTGCAGCATCCAATCTTTTCTTAAACACCTCCAGGGATGGTGATTCCACCTTCTCCCTGGGCATTCCATTTCCATGAGGAAGTGCTTCCTAACATCCAACCTGGCAGAGCTTCAGGCCATGTCCTCTTGTCCTGTCACTAGTTGCCTGGGAGAAGAACCCAGCCCCCACCTGCCTACAACCTCCCTTCAGGTAGTTGTAGAGAGTGATGAGGCCCTCCCTGAGTCTCCTCTTCTCCAGGCTGAACAACCCCAGCTCCCTCAGCCTCTCCCCATAAAATTTTCCCTCCAGTCCCTTCACCAGTCTCCCCACTCTCCTCTGGACCCGCTCCAGCACCTCAATGNCTGTGGGAGACTGTGTTAAATGCTTTGCTGAAGTCTTGGTAGACCACATCCACAGCTTTCCCCTCATCTACTGAGCAGGTCACCCAGTCATAGAAGGAGATTAGGTTGGTTAGGCAGGACCTTCCTTTCCTAAACCCATGTTGGCTGGGCCTGATCCCCTGGTTTTCTTGCACATGCCGCTCAATGGCACTCAGGATGATCTGCTCCATAATCTTGCCAGGCACTGAGATCAGGTTGACAGGCCTGTAGCTCCCTGGATCCTCCTTTTGGCCCTTCTTGTGGATGGGCGTCACATTGGCCAACCTCCAGTCATCTGGGACCTCCTCTGTTAGCCAGGAATGCTGGTAAATGATGGAGAGCTGCTTAGCTGACTCTTGCGCCAGATCCCTAAAGCACCCAGGGATGAGTCGCACTCTGACCCTTTGACTTGTTGGGGTCTAAGTGGCACAGTAGATCCTTAACTATTCCCTCCTGAATTACAGGAGGGATGTTTCGCTCCCCATCCCTATCTAGCAACTCAGGAGCCCAGTTGTCTTGAGGATAATCAATTGTTTTGTTAAAGACTGAGGCAAAGAAGGTGTTGAGTACCTCAGCCATTTTATTGTCTTCTGTTACTGTGTTCCCCTCTTTGTGCAATAAGGAATGAAGACTTTCTCTGGCCCTCCTTTTGCTATTAATGTATTTATAAAAGCACTTTTTATTATCCTTGACTGATTTGGCCGGATTAAGTTCTAACTGAGCTTTTGCATCTCTTATTCTCTTTCTACATGATCTCATTATATCCTTAAACACTTCCTGATTCACCTACCCCTCTTTCCAAAGTTGATACACTCTTTTTTTCCCCTTGAGTTCTTGCAAAGGCTCCTTGTTCAACCAGGCCGATCTTCTTCCCAAGTGGTTCATAGGGATAGCCTGCTCGTGTGCCTTCATAATTTCATCCTTAAAGTAAGCCCAGCTTTCCCAGGCCCCTTTGCTTTTGAGAGCTGCTTCCCAAGGGATTCTCCAAATCAGCATCCTGAACAGGCCAAAGTCAGCCCTCTGGAAGTCCAAGGTAGAGATTTTGCTGACAGCCCTCCTGACTTCACTACATATTGAGAATTCTATCATATCATGGTCGCTTAAAAATCTCCATTGTTGGAGGCTTTTCATAAAAAATAACTGCCTAAAGTGGCTTAAATGTGGCTAAACCACTGTTATTCTTGAAGTCCAGAATTGAGTTTTCAGTGTGAGCATTGACGATAGATATGGATTCTTCCTTTTGTTAAAACTTAACAGCTTTTGCTTTTTATTTTTAATTTCCGCTTCTGCACTGAAACATTTGGATTAGAGTAGAATCATAAGTATTAATAAACTGCAGGAAAAGTAGATTTCTCTGTTCTTACGGGTGACTTCCATATAATATTCAACTTTACCAAAGTAGAAGGTGTTAGAAAGCCTGATAATAAGCCTATCCACTTTTCTATTTTTGAAGTATACTCATCATCAGTGATCAATGTAATAGTTCTTTTTATTTCTGTTTTATTCACACTGTGCTTACAATTCCTTAGCTACGCCTTAATGCCTTAAGCACATTAGAAGGGGAATGGGGAGTGTTATATAAACAAAATTAGTATTAATATTGTTAGTAACATGCCTTTTCTGCCACAGGGCTCTAGAAATCTTCTGCTAATAACCATAACCACATGAAGCAGAGTTCATTTCCAGGCAAATAGTATCCTGAAGGTAAGAAAGGGAAAAATAATCCAAAATGCAGAAAAGCTGTTATTTAAGACCCACTCAAAAATAAAATGTAGGATCATGACAACCATCCAGTATCTTCAGACTAGCTGAGATGTTACACTTCCTAGCAGCTCTATGTGAACCAACATCACCAATATAAAAAAAACCAAACCCAACAAAACAACAAAACAAAAGTTCATGGCTGAATTTCCATTTGTGTAGTTAATGGTGACATTTTCTTCTGTTGGTTTGTTCCTGTACTGCCTCTCTGTTGTTTCCTAAGACCTCAAGAAAATGAAAAGTCATATTTGTCACAGTTTATTTCTTAGAAGACTCATTTCTATTATTCACACTTCCTGGTGCTTTGCCAGCTCTTGGGAAGCCTTGTCATGATTGTATCTTGGACACCAAAGGAAGACTGTCCACATCAGAATAACAATCCTTCCGATGTTAAGCTCATTACATTCTTCTTTGTGAGGTGCATGACTCCAGTTTGTCCTATCACAATATTCAGAGATTACTACCTCACATGGCCATTTTTATGACCTCATCTCATGCCCAGTTTGCTTCCTTCTGAAAATTCACAGCTCCTTTTCCATCATCATGACTTACAGTCTTAGCTCCAATTCTTTGACTCAATACATCATGTGGAATCTTCTTTCAGTACATAATTTTTAGTTCCATATTACAGCAAGCACACAAATATCCGTTTATATTTCAGACTTTGAATTCTACTTTAATGTTCATCACTCTGACTTTTTCACCAGGTTTGATTAGTTACATGAGTTTCCCACTAAAAGGGTCACAGGGTCCTGATATTAGGCACAAAGTAAGTTGTAAATTCTGTAGTACTGAATTTGCTACATATTGACATTTCATGAGACATAATATTTTTATCCTTTCTGTTACTTAAATTTAAGTTATATTATCTGGAAAATAATTTGCAGTCAGTTTAGAATCAGAAGTATCTTAATGAAAAATAATTACATTCCATTTTTTTTGCACTCTAAAAATAATAAAAACATATAAAAAAGAAGCATAAGTGGAAATTATTTTTATTCTTTGCTGTCAGCCAAGATTTTTGTGTGCAGAAATCCCTCTCTGTATTCACAGCTTTATCCACAGTTTTCATTCTTAGTGTCCTTTAATTATGTTTAAGGGTTCTCTTTAAAGGAAAGTTCTCTGAGTTGGTATGTTGTTGTTAAATGTGCAATGAATATCTAATGTTTGGAAATTATGTTTTGTAAATACTTTATAATAATTATGTATTACCTTCACTGTCACCAAATGAGTTCCAAAATATACCCTAAGGTGTTACTATGAAAGATGCAAGTTATCACAGTAAACCTAAAGCATGGTATGCAAATTAAGAATAGAAAAATCACAGAACACGTGCATACAGAACTGCAAAACAGCAGAAAACAAAGGAAACGCAAAACATAGGAAGTCAGGCATGAAATCTTAGCCCCTTTGGAGAAAACTGCAAAACACAATTAATTTCAGGGGTGAACCAAGCTTGCGCTTCAAGCACAGATCGAAAAAAAGGAATGCTTTCCAGCTCCCCAAAGTCATTTGTGTAGATGATGCCATTTGCACAATGATAACAATTTTTTCCTTATTAAAACATAATTGTTCCTGGAGTGGCAGACCATAATATGGATTTTAGTGAGCAAATCTAAAAATGGCTGGTTCAGATCTGCTTCCAAATTTCTCAGATAGTAGTTATATGGACTCTATAAGGCTAAAAATACCTCATGTTAAGACATGATTTTTTTGTAGTTATGTATGTTTAGATAGTTTATTTAATGCCTTAAGAAGTTATTTCTGACTACATCTATGCAGCAGAATTTGAGAGCTCTTCCAGTCTTCAAGGAGCCATGTATGTTTCTTTGAAAGTGTCCTAATTCCCTGTCAAAATGCATTTTGATGCTAGTGATCCTATTTCTACCAGAGAAGTTATTGCCTGGTTCAGTTTTCACTATATTATTTGGCATATCAACTTGGAAATAATCCTTTGAGTCTACAAATAATAATAGCAACACTAATAAAATAATTATCACAGTAGCAACCCTAACCTTCCAATCTATTTAAATAAGCTTGACTATGGTGCATGGACAATTTAGGCAGGAAAAATATGCATCTTTTAACTCATTTAATTATACTATTTTCATAAGTGAAATATATATTTACTGTTGTGATTATTTAATCAAAATGAACAAATGTAATTTCCCTACAAGAAAAGACCCACAGAGCACCAAACTGTTCAAGTATCTTTGTTCTCAGTTTCACAACTATTCTGAATTCAGATCACAAAATCCAAGCATTCATTACATTTTAAGGGATAATTGCTACCAAATAATTTCTGGTTGCAAAATGCTATATATAGCAGAGACTATGGCTACTTATAACCTAGTAAATTAAAATTAAATCTTCTGCGTGATGAGTATCTTGCATAAGATTAATTAGATAATATCAAGTCTGCTCATATTATAAAGACCACAGGTAACGAGAAAAAACAAACTCTGTGTGTGTTATCAATGAAACCTCAACTTGACAGTTACTGTTTATTTATTGCACATGTAAACAGATGCACCTAATTCTGTTGTGACACCTATTCAGGAAGACAGAAGGACAAAAAGCAAAATCTCACTATGCATAGCTGACCAGAAGATAAAAATACATCTTAGAAAATGCTGATTAGCTTTGGCTCCTTTTGAATTCAGTGACTACTCAGCACCAGGCAGGCCAGAACACGGGCACAAGACGTTATTGTGCCAGTTTCCTCATCCTTTCTCTCTAAAATGTGTTGTACTATAACAACTTAGAACACGAAGTGCCATCAATTTAATTTAAATAAACTAAAAATAAATTCCTTTTATCTATATGCCACATTCTTATTGCAGGCTTGCTTGTAAATTCTGCTTTCTACTGTACGTTGAAAAAGGTTATCATAAGCAATTTGGCAAAATTTATGTTATTGCAAAAAGTGTTTGGAGATGGTCAATGTGAATCGTTTCTTGTTATCAAGACACTTGTAATTTCATGTCACCATAAATTTGAATACATTTGGGTGCTCCAGCAGTCTCTTTTCAAAAGGAATAAAGTCAGTCTTTGAAAATAAAAGACTGACAAGAACTACCAAATTTAACAGCTAAATTCTGCTGTGAATTACACTCTTGTATAGTATTGTCCTGAAAGGTAATATTAATATGATTATACCTGAAGTGAGCCTATATGTTTTAACCAGAACTTTTAAAGTCCTTAAGACACACCAATTTTTTATTGACTTCAGTAGTGGCTAGTTTAGTCTTGCAGAAACAACATCAGACCTTGCTGTAAGCCTGACAGAGAGCAAGCTGGTGGCATGTTTACTAGCATCGTACCTTTGTGCACTGACTTCGAGGAAAGAGCTTTAAACATTATGTATGTCATAACTGGTCTCATTAAGACAAAGGACTGTTTCCATGGTCAAGATTCTTCCTATAAATGCACACCACCATAAATTTGGTATAAATTCTTATTATAATGATGTAGTGGATCTCTCCCAGTTTATCTTATGTTGAAATGTGACTATTGATCTTTGGTGTCAGGGCTCAACTGAATTAGAAAAGACTAAGCAGCGTAGTGTTCCATTACAGATACATGGCAAATTAGTAAGCACAATG
>WEIS01022843.1:12562-25681 GCA_013389965.1 Todus mexicanus | reverse complement strand
TCCAACCAAAGCGATTCTGTGAGGAGCAGCTGGGCTGAGCTCAGCCAGCAGGTGGGGAGCTGCTCCCACCCCTCACGCAGGAGCAGCGTCCTCTTCCCTGTGGAGTCTGCTCCTTGCCTGCCTTCCCCAGGCAGTACTGTCAGAGGAGCGTGTGCTGCGCCTATGGCTCTGACACCACTCTAGCTCCCAGTTTTGAGGAGGTTTTGCTCATTGTGGAAAACCAGGAGCATGTCTGAGCAATGCTACTGTGAGTAGGAGGCAAAGCCCAGCCTGTCTCGCAGGGAGGATTTTTGGTGTGCCGATGCGAGGCTGGCTCCCCGGGCTGTGATTCAGGCGGGTCTGCAGCAGGTATTGAATCACTTAGTCCCCAGGGCCTCGGTCTGTGTGTTCCTTGACAGTTTTCCCTCCAGACAAACCTGGCAGAAATCCGTCCGTTAGCAGTGAGGAGCAAGAAGAAGAATGTCTCCAGGCCAGCATCAGCAGCTCCCTCCGCATCTTCCTCCAGCAGCAGCCAAGCCAGACTGGACAGTTTCCTGCAGTGAGAGCGGGGAGCGGCTGGGCCAGCGGCTGCAGGGCAGAGCCCGCTCGAAGCATTGGGCAACCACCACTGTGGGAGAGCTGTCTGCAGGGCACCAACACCATGCTGTTAGCAAGATGAGCTGCCCGGAGGAGAATCCTGGCCTCGCAGCAAGCCGATAGGAAACCAAGCCTCTGGTCAACGCTCAGACTGATTTACCTCCCTCGTTTGGCCCCTTCTTCCTCCTATTTTCATGCAGAATAAACAGGGTTTTCTCATCTTCTGGCCTGCTCAGAGCTCTGCAGTTGTTGCTGCTGCTCTTGAGCTTTCTGAACTGCACTTCTTGGATGCTCCCACAAGGAGGAGGGACCTGGAGCAGCTCTACTCCTGGTGTAAATAGTTCCAGGAGGGAGAAGTGTGTTCAGGGCAGCTCTGGCTGGCGTTGCCGCTGGGTGGCTCAATGTTCATCATCCAGTTAAACACCTTCCCGCTGCTGCAGGCCTCTGTGGGCTGCGGAGACTCACAGAAGCCCAGGGATGTTCTGCCTTGCCCTGCCTTGGGCCATGAAGTCCACTGTGTTTTTGCAGGCTTGCCACTGAAACTGCTGACCTGGAGAAGAGGGTGCTGGGGGTGACCCCCTGCCCTGCTTGGAAACAAGGGGATCAGTGTGCTGGTGTGGCCTCTGTTCTTGGCATATGTTGGTTATGAAACTCGTTTGTATGAATTTCTGGGGTTTTTTAATGAGTCTGTAGGGGTTTGGTTCTTTTGTGACTGCTCTGCCCAGGGGTTTGAGGGTTTGGAGAGGCCTGAAGTGCTGGAGAATGGCTCCCTTCAAGGGAGGGGGAGACTGATGGGGCCGAGCCTGTCTGGGGTTCTTCAGCAGGAGACGTGAGACAGGTAATCCCATGTCACCAAGACCAACAGACTTGGTGAGGTACCTCTCTGCAGAAATGTGTGCCCTACAAATGTATGACGTTTCCCACGTCCAGCTGCTTTGGGCTTCCAGCCCTCACAACCTGGGCTGGCTAAAAATGTATTTATAGGGAATAAAACATACTACTGTGCATACGTGTTAACACAACTGGCCTCTGTGTGGTTTCCTCCCTGGTGCAGCTCAGGGTGGGGCTGAGCACGGCGTGATGGATGTGCCCGACCCTTCTGAAACCTCGGGTGGGGTGAGGCTGTGATGAAAGCGGTGCTGATCCCCAGGGCAGCGAGCAAGGGCAGTGTCTGCAAAATGTGAGCTGGGTCTTGCCTGCTTCTCTTGGGGCTGGCAGCTGATTGATTAAGATCAAGCAGAGCTGATTGTGGAGAAGCCTGAGAAAGGCTCTGCAGGGAGCCTTCTGCTGGCCCTCTTGCACAGTGTGCAAGGTGACAGCCTTGCTTGAGTTCTCTGGCCTGAAGCAAGATCAGGGAGACCCTGCTGAGAAGGTGACAGGGAAGGTCTGGGTGGGTGGCTGGTGAGGGACATGGGCTCCCATGTTGGGGTGCTGGAGAGCCGGTGATGTGTCAGTACCTGTGAAGGTGGAGCTGGTCCCAGCCTGCAGCGGAGGCTGGTGTTGCCCGAGCCACTTTCACAGGATTTGGCACCAAGGCAGGTTTCAGCCAGGGCTGGAGTCCCTGGGTTGGGCAGAGCCTGAGCTGGGGCTGCTCAAACCTCTGCTGAGGTCTAGGGGGATGCTNTTAGCGGGAGCAGTGGAGCTGGTGGGGCTGGAGGTGCCCGGGCAAGGCAGCTCCATCCCCGCGGATCTGGGGGGTGCCTCTGCACAAGCCAGGCCCAGGCACCCAGGAGCCCCTTGCTGTGGCCTCGGGGCTGCCCTGGGACACCGGGGGTGGCAGGAGGAGCCGTGAGGGGCCTGTCCTGCTCCCAAGGGAGCTGAGCTCTGCTGTTACGGGTGCTGTTAATGGCCGCTGTGCCTCATTAGCTGTGCTGAGGGGTCACTGCGGTGTAAGGGTGCAGGGCAGGAGCTCCCGGCTGCGCTGGGCGCTCTCTGACATCATCACGCAGCCTGTGACCTCACAGGGAGCAGGACAAGGGTTGGCTGGCAGAGTGTGACCTCATGAGGGTGTGGGACACTCATTGGTTGGCAGGCTGTGACCTCATGAGGGTGTGGGACACTCATTGGTTGGCAGGCTGTGACCTCATGAGGGTGTGGGACACTCATTGGTTGGCAGGCTGTGATGTCCTGGGGCACCCATGACCTCACAGGGGAGGGGGAGCTCATTGGTTGGTAGCATGTCACATCCTGCTGCCATCTGTGACCTCACAGGTGGGTGGCTACTCATTGGCTGTCGGGATGTGACCTCATCTGGGAGGCAGCTCTCATTGGCTATTGGGGTGTGCTTGCAGGGCAGGATGGCTGCTCATTGGCTCTTAGTGTATGACCTCATGGAGGCTGGGTGCCCATTGGCTGTTGGGGTATGACATCACGCTAGGCTGTCTGCTCATTGGGTGCTGGGGTGTGATATCATTGGAGGGTGGCTGGTCATTGGCTGTCGGGGTGTGACATCATTNNGGAAGCGTACAGGCAGGGGGTGCTGCTTGGGTGAAGGTTTTTGGGGTACAGGGAAGCATGCAGGCAGGGAGTGCCACTCGGATGCAGCTTCATGGGGTGCAGGTCAGGGTACAGGGAGGCATACAGGCAGGGGATGCTGCTTGGGTGCAGGTTTGTGGGGTGCAGGAAGACACGCAGGCACAGGGTGCTGCTTAGGTGCGGGTTTGTGGGGTGCAGGAGGGGACTGAGAGGACACCCAGGCAGGAGGTGCCGTTGGGGTGCAAGTTTGTGGGGTACACGGTGTCACACAGGCAGGAGGTGCCACTTGGGTGCAGCTTCTTGAGGTGCAGGTCAGGGTACAGGGAGGCATACAGACAGGGGGTGCCGCTGGGGTGCAGGTTTGTGGGGTGGGTGCGTCAGCAAACGCAGGTAGATGGGTAAGCGAGGGGCGTGCAAGGGACACGAATCGATGGGAGCTGAGGGTGCAGCCGTGCGGGGCGTAGGCAGACGTGCGGGGAGAAGGCAAGGGGTGCAGGCTGGTAAGGGAGGTGGAGTGGGGCTTAGGGAGAAGAGAGAGGCACCCAAGGCAGGTCACTCCTGGAGGGTGTAGCCCTGGGGGAGCTGCCAGCCTGGGGACACCCCTGGGTGCTGGGGGAAGGTGAGGGTGTGGCCTGGGGCTGGGTGTAGGAGAGGATGGCGTGTGCTTGGTGAGGAGTGCAGGGTTTTGAGGGGCAGGAGAAAGGTGGGTGCTGCCCGGTGGCCAGGAGTCCAGCGGCGAGGGCCGGGGCAGCTGCAGGGGGAGCAGGGTTAGGGAGGGATGTGGCTTGGGGAACCCAGGATGTGGGGTTCAGTCAAGATTTGGGGATGGTGCGTGGTGCCACGCAGCTGACAGCAGTAGGACATGTGAGTCCCCCTGAACACGGCCACCCCAAACACGACCACCCCAAACACGGCCACCCCAACCAGAACCAACACCAAGTGGGAGAGGTCGTTATGTAACAGGAGGGACGTGCAGCCCTGCCAGGAGTCATCGGTGCAAAACCTTGCGGGGAACGGCGCCGAACCGCTATCCCTCTGCCAGGCAGTGCCAGCCGGGAGGGAGATGCTTCAGAAGCAGGCGTGAGGTTGGAGATACTCCTTTAAAAAAAAAAAGCTGGTCCGAAAATATCATCTTTTCTTGAGAAATAAACACGAGGAGCATAAAGTTGCGCGGCGGGATGCGGGGGCCGCGGCGGGCGGTTTGCCCACGGCGCGTGGCCGAGGCGGTGGCGGCGTTTCAGGCTCTACACCTCACCCGTGCGGCGATGAGCTCCGCTTGGGTGGCCGCTCGCGTTACTTCCATACTCCTTTATACAAGCGGGAGCCCGAGCGGGAGGCTGTGGTCTCGCCTGGCAGTGCTTTCCTCTCGCTCCCAGCCGGTGGCTGCAATCGCTGCTTCCAGGCTGCACCGTAACGTCCAGATGGGATTCAGGGATCTCGCAGGGCGGGCGAGCTGCGGGCAGGCTTCTCTTTGTAAAATCACTGTCAGTTTTCACAAGTGGAACGTGAAAATCCACCCCTGAGTGAAATCGTGCCTGTTTTCCTTTACGTTTTTTTCCAGCTCTCCTTGCTAAAGCATCACCAACTCCTCTGCTTCGGACTCGGCCAGTGAGAAGTTGTTTGTAGGCTGCTCGTAATGATTTAAGATTAAATACCTGTAGGGCTGTTTAGGCTGATGTAACAAGACCGGCTGAGGGAGCTGCACAGATCTGCCGTCTCTGTCCAGTTTTGGCGCTGCCGCGGGGCTCCCCCATTGCTACCCAGGGTCTGTATCTGCTGCTGTACCAGAGCTGGGAGTCCCCGTGGCTTTGGGGGTCCCAGAGCCCCTGGGGTCGGTGGCGTGAAGGAGACCATCCTTGCTTCTCTGCTGCCAGAAACACCGGCCTGGTTTTGCCAGCCAAGCTCCAGCCGTCGCACGCTGAGGAGCTGACACTGCTACCTCTCCTGGGGAGCTGCTGCCGGGGAGCTGCCCTCCCCTGCAATTAATTAACGCAATTAAAGAGGTGGGCCGTGCAGGGCTCTGCAGGCTAGCGGTGAAGGCTGCTGCGGAGAGGCGGTGGGGTGGAGAAGATGCTGATCCATACCTGTGTTTAAAAACTGAGTGTGGGAGGGGTGTGGGGAGCTGAGATAGCGCTGAGGGCTTTTAATTTAAGGTAACAAAGTGGAAGCGAAGGAAAAAACCAGGCCTGGAGAAGAAAGTAAGCTCTGTGAGGTGCGGGAGCAGGCATGTAAGATAGAGCAGATGTTGTGAAAGGTTCAGCAAAGCGGAACTTGTGCCGGCCGGGCAGCGGGTGTGTGGTGCAAAAAGTGCCACTACAGAAATTCCGAGTGGCAAGGGAAGGGAAAGTGAATTTCTCTTGATGTCTGGGCAATTAGTATTTTCTTTTTCTCTGAATTAAGTAACCTAAATTATTTCTCTGGGTAAGTTTTCGTAACTTGTTTGGCGTTATACAGGGGAATAGTCTCAATCCCTTATACGTTGGCTTTCGAGGTCTCGTGCTTAAATGCATAATAATTGTTTTCAGGGAACTACATGTGCTGTGGAGAGACTTCGGAGAGTAGAAAACATCTAGTAATCGAAGTAACGTCTTGTCACTGGCTTGCATCATCTACCGCTCTTTATAAACTTTGGTTTTCTGCTCGCATGCTTTGGGTGGGGCGCAGCGGAGCCGAGGGCGAAGGGGAGGTGGGTGCAGTGCTGGGTGCGAGGCCGCCAGGCTCTGGCAGCTCTGGGGAAGGCCGGCGCGGTGCAGGGTTGCATCAGACAGGAGCCATTCTCGGTGCAGATGAGCAGACCTCACCCTTGTGCGAGGCGCTGCTAGAATCTCCCCGAGGCGGATTGTGCCCAGCTCGGATACTCGGGCAGGGTGGTGCTGACTCAGGGGAGGAAGGGAAGGGTTGCTGCTAGTCTGCCTGGACTAACGGAGCCTCTGTGGCCTGAGATGAGATGAAAAGATGGAACGTTATTAAGCCATAAGATCAAAGGAACGCAAATTGGTTGCGGATGCATTCAGACTGAAAACTTCCCGGGTGCCTGGCAGCGCAGGCCTGCTCTGCTCCTCCCGAGACACCCCCTAAGCACCAGGGACGAGCTCATCTTACGGTGCTGTTGATGGATTGATGAAAAGGGGTTGGATGGCAGAGCAGGGACAATCGCAAACGTAGAAGCGTAGCTTGGGGCACGGTGCTTTAGGTGGCTGCTTTTCCTGGTATCCTGAAAAGAGACTTTATTGCTCTTTCAGATCATATTTGTCTGTGCCTGATTTATGCCCAGTTCATTCAGGTTTTTTACTCTGCCTGCTGCTTAGCTGTGGAGCTTGTAAAAGACTTTTTTTTGAGGTCTGGATGCTCAAGCTGAGGCTGAAGGATGGGAGAGGGGAAGAGGTTTGGTCTCCTGGGAAGCATTGAGGACTGGCAACAAATACACGGGCTGTCGGTGGGAGCAGTGGTGCTTTTAGCATCGCTATTTCTCCGGAGCTGGGAGATGCGTGTTGCAAACAGCCAGGCTGGCTGCTGGGCTTCCAGGTCAGGAGGCAGCTTTGTTCCATGGCAGAGACCACTGGGACCTTTGCTTGCTGTGATAGAGAAGCCACGTTACTGAATACCTCAGAATTTCTCGAGTCTTCTGGTAGGCTTGCTGCGACTTGAAGGTCTTGACGTGACCAAAAAGGGAAGTTTCCAGTCCTGAGCAGTGGCACCTCCCATGTGTGCTGCAAGCGCTTTCCTGAAGCCTTTGCTTGGCTTGGAATGGCAAGTCAGGTGTTGATCCTGTTCACCCTGCTGTATGTTTAGTATAAGTCTGTTTGGCAGGTGGCAGAGCTTGGAAGTGAAAAATCAGATGCGCAGTAGACACAGGATTGAAAGAAGCAGCCCTCCGAAGCAGAGAAAATAGCTCAAGTTCAGCACAAATCGTTAGTGCAGTTCAGATGCTCCGTTTCGTTTTGGTAGCTCCCTTGCATTTGCTGGGTACTGACTGGCTTGTTTTCTTGCATAAGTACCGTAAATAGCAGTAATAGGGACTGAGCATATACACGGAAGCAATTTAAAAATAAATAAATTTTACAAAAATCAAGTTTCCCCATTTCTTTGTAAATGGGCACTTTCCACAAGCTTGCAGAAATGAGCAGTCGATGTCCCTTTCCGTATGACTGTGCTGGAAATAAAAAGAGGCTGTGAGATGGGATGTGGTGGAAAACCAGGCTGTGGACAGGGCTCGCGCTTGGCCGGAGAGCCAGCTCCATGTTGGCTCCCATGCATTGCTGCCCTCAGCAGGACGGCGCAGAGATGTTCTGGTTGGAGGTGTCGCTGGAAAACCCCTTTCTCAAATATTAAAATAGGTTTTCCCGGGCCTTAGCGTTAGTTTATCTTGTATTAGACAGTTAGAGGGTGAGGAGGGAGCTGAGGCTGGGTTTAAGCGAAGGAGAGGAAGGACAGATATGCAACGTTCCAAGCTCATAGACCTCGTGTGAGCCAAATAAAAGGTAAAAGGCGGAGTACAAAATGGCTTATTTGACGGATCAAGTCAAAATATTTGCTGTGTTGAATATCCCGCTGGGCTTCAATTCCTGTTCCTCTCCCGTGATGGGCAGGTGATGTCAGCTACAACGCGTCTTCCCTTTAGCAAGTGGTATTTTACATACTTTTGATAGCTCTGACAGCTGCCGTTAGGCCCCTGAATGTAGACGGCACAATTCCGGGTGCTTAAGTAACTCCAAAACCTCTCCTGCGAGCGTGCTCATCAATATTCAGAATGCTTGGCATCAAATATTAATGCCTTTATTTCCAAAACAAATACACAGATTTGCAATCCCCTTCGCAGGTTGGGGTTCCTCACCACCGAAGCCAGCCTGGCTGTTGCGCTGAAGGCGTCGTGCCTCCGTACCCTTCCCTATCGCTGTGCCAACGGCTCCCGAATGTGCTCCTGGATGTGCTCCCTTCCGCTCAGAAAAAGAGATGGGGAAGGATTTGGAAGGGTTGATTTCCATCGCTCTGTTGGCTCGTGCTGGCTGAAAAGCCAAAGAGGTCTTTGGGGTCCTTGCACAGTTTACGGCTGCGGCAGGGCCATCTACTGCGCCCCGAAATCCCGAGTGCTGGTGGTCCGCTGATGTTCAGTGGTGCCACGCTCTAGTGTCCGCAGCTGTCGGGTCCCTCTGCAGCGTGGGTCATGCAGCACGATGGGCTGGCTTTTGCTTCTCCAACGTGCCTCAAAAAATCTGCTTCTTTCCTCTGCTGCGTGAATTGAGCATGGATTTGATGCTTCCCATTGTGCTGCCAGTTCAGTGCAAACGGGTACTCAGTGCTGTGGTGTGTTCCTGCAGTTTATACTGGTTTGGGGAATACTCGCTGTGCATCTGGACACCTTCCTGCTGGAAAAACACAGCCTGCCTCCTGCGAACCCTGCCCTGCCTCTCCATGCTGCCGCCAGCGCCGATCCCCCTGCCAGGGCTGGCGCCGGGGCTCACCGTGGTTGGCTGAGGGTGTTTTTTCTAGTAATCCTGTCCTAATCTCAGCCTTTTTTCCCAGCCTGTGTGATGCACCTTCGGGAGGGTGACACGGGCAGTCAGGATGCAAACAGCATTTCCTAAAAGCAGGTGGGGTGAAGTGGGCTCCATGGCAAAGGTGTGGTCTTTTCCCACTAAATGTGGAGATAAGGTTGTTGCGTGGTCTTTGCTGATGAGTGCAGCTGCTCCTGGGGGCTGCTCGGGTTGGTTTTGGCCGGTGAGCGGCAGTGAGCGCGGATGGTCATCCCGGTCCCACACATTGCAAACCGTTGGGAGTGTGGCACCTGTTTTCTTCAGATAGAGATCGTGGCTGTCGAGCCGTCGCTGTGTTTTCAAACGTCGGTTTGAATGACAGATTTGTTATTTTTGCATCCATCCATGGGTGCGACTGTTCTTACGAACAGGTTTTTTTGGTCTTTTTTAGTGCCTGGAGGTGCTGAGCTTCGGCGTGACCCCAAAGCGCTGCTGTGCAGCCTGTCAGTCACGGCCGGGCTTGCTGTACCGCTTTTCATGTCGCTGACACTGGGAAGTTTTTATGAATACAGTGAGCTGGCTCCTCACTGAGAACACCCAGCACCTCCCACGAGCTATTTAGGAGCCTACAGGAGAGAGCGGGATCGTTGCATCCCATTAACGCTGGCCCGTGCTCTAGCAGGGTGTGTTCCCAGGGGGCTCCTCACACAGGCTCTGCTCATATTTAACGTTGAAGATGAATTAACTGCGCTGGTGATGATATCTCCTGACTCTCGGCCTCTTTAGAGCTTACTTGCTATCGAAGGTAGACCCTAGCCCAATGAACAGCCTGGTGACAGGGGGTTGATGGGGCAGCAGATAGCAGCTCCCTGCCTGTGCTGAGCTCCTCAGAGGCAGAGGAACATCATGTGTCGGCCACTCCTCCCGGCTTTGTATCAAGTTTGCTGATGACACAAAACTGGGAGGAATGGCTGACGCATCAGAAGGCTCTGTGCTGCCATTCAGAGAGACCTGGACAGGCTGGAGGGCTGGGCAGAGAGGAACCTCATGAAGTTCAACAAGGGCAAGTGTAGGGCCCTGCACTTGGGGAGGAATAACCCCTGCGCCAGTACAGGTAAGGGGTGACCTGCTGGAAAGCAGCTCCACAGATAAGGACCTGGGGAGTCCTGGTGGACAACAAGTTCACCATGAACCAGCAGTGTGCTTTTGTGGCCAAGAAGGCCAATGGTGGCCTGGGTGTGTGATGAAGAGTGTGGGCAGCAGGTCAACAGAGATTCTTCTCCCTCTCTACTCTGCCCTAGTGAGGCCACATCTAGAGTGTTGTGTCTAGTTCTGGGCTCCCGAGTTCAAGAGAGACAGGGAGCTACTGAAGAGTCCAATGGAGGCTCCAAAGATGAGGGGCCTGGAGCATCTCTGAGCTGAGGAAAGGCTGAGAGCCCTGGGGCTGTTCAGCTGGAGAAGACTGAGAAGGGATCTGATCAATGCTGATCAATAGCTTAAGGTTGGGAGGTAACAGGATGGGGCCAGACTCTTCTCAGTGGTGCCCAGTGACAGGACAAGGATCCACAGACACAAACTGGAACCCAGGAGGTTCTGCCTAAACATAAAGAGAAACTTCTTTCCTGTGAGCACGCAAGAGCCCTGGCCTAAGCTGTCCAGAGAGGTTGAGGAGTCTCCTTCTCTGGAGACTTTCAAAACCAGCGTGGACATGATCCTAGGCACCCTGCTCTGAGCAACCCTGATGGAGCAGGGGGGTTGGATGACATGATCTCCAGAGGTCCTTTCCAATCCCCACCATTCCGTGATCATCTGCCAAGTCAAGAAAAGCCGTATCTGATTTTTATTTTGCTTGGTTTTCTCTCTTTCTCTCTCTTTTTTTTTTCTTCTTCTTTTTTTTTTTTTTTTCAAGTGTCACAGTTTGGCCTGAGATGAGAAGTGACGATGCGCCATCCAGCCTGACTTCTGGCCCTGGGTGGGAAAGATCATTACGTTGGCTAACGAAGGCAAAACAGAATCTGGAGTGTAGAGCTCCAAGCTAGCCAAGCGGCAATGAAATGTATGTAAACAGTGAGCACAAATAAGCGTAGGAGCAGTGCACCAGGGGGTGTAATGGGATATACGATCACAGAAGGCTTAAATAAAAGCTTCACCTCCTAAAACATACAGTCTCCCTCAGCCCAAAACTGCAGTTTCTGCGATGTGCAGCAGATTAGCTGCTCCTACTGGCTTTATTCCCCCTGAAGATGTGATTAAATAGTTTGGTGCATTCTCTTTTGTCAAAAATGATTTAGTTGTGTTTCTAGGTCATTGTCTATAGAAGAAAGATGTGTGTGTGTTTAATGCGGTGAAGTGAATTAGGCATCTTCCAGGAAGAGATACAACAACGGAAAGAAAAACCCTTTCCTGCCCGGTCTATCCCCAGACCTTTTTCTTATCCCCGTCCTTAGTGTTCTCCTACAGCAAGACTCCTTCTTGAAACCCATTGCTCACAGGTTGCCTCAGCAGCCTGCCCTTGTCCTCCTCCTCTTGTTGGCTGATGTTGGGAAGATCCTTCACACCTTCACCCTAGAGCAACCAAGATGAACATCTCCACTCGGAGACCATTAGTGCCTGCTGATGGTGGGCGCAGTTGTCCCAAGAGCCAAGTGTCTGTGACAGTGTGTGTAGGTGCGAGCACAGGATCAGAGGAGACCTCTGGGCTGTTACCTGCTGATAGGGACCGTTAGACACTCAATCATATCGTCCCACTGACAAGACAACCACCAAGATCTGAAATGAGATACCCTACTTGGCAAAGAACGACATTCAGCATTGACTGGCCTGCCCCTGTGTTTGGGACATGCAGCTGTGCGTTAACTTCCATTTGCTTTTCTGAGGGACACCACCAAAGACTTGGGCAACCCTGTCCAGCCAGTTCCGCAGCAAGGAGCGGTGGTGACTGCGATGTTCACCCATTTCTGTTTCTGCAGCCAGATGATGGGGCATGTTGCATGGCCAGGATGCAGTGGGGACAGCTCTTGGCATATGGGTCAGGACTTGAAGCTGAGTCTTTGGAGATGATGTGATGGTCCAACCCTTGTCCACCATGCCCCTCTCCTGCATGTTCACAGCCAGGCAGCAGGTGGTACAGGAGGTAAGGAAGGGACATCTTATGGACACCGTCTTCTCGCTGCATCACAGTTATGCAGTGACTTCCCGAGTTGCAGCAAGGTCTGCATAGGCTCTTCTGACCCATGAGGAGCTCTTCCTCTCCTCCCTGAAGACCGCTGAGCCATCCCTGTGTCTCTCAGTGTTTTCTCATTCTCTGTGAGCAGGTTTCAGTCCTGTGCTGTGTCATCAGCTCAGGATATCCTGCAGCTTCTGAAACCCCTTGTGAGCTGCATGCTGACATCTCCTGCTTGTGACTTGCTGCCTGTCCCACCTGCACTCATCTGAACCTCTGCTGCCTGAGCATACTTAGCTGCTGTCCACAAGAAGAGCATCTCCTGCCCTCATCTCGGAGGGTTCCCCCTTTTTTGACAGCTATAAGGCAGCCTAGAGCAAGCAGATGCTGTATGGAAAATGCATCCATGCTGCTTGAGAAACGTTGCTGAATTTTGAGTTTCTTTGAGCAGATATGACTAACCGTTCTTCACTTGGCTCCGGGACCTGCCAGGGACCACGGTTCCTCTGACGTGACAAAGCAGTTTCCCACGCTGAATGGCTTTCAGATGAGGATCTGACAGCTCCTCTGAGGGCTGCAGGGAAAAAAAAAATCACCTTGGACCAAAACATCGCCTGGTGTAGATGTGACAAAATTCAGTGTTTCAGGTTTGAGCTTGGCGTGTCCTCCTCCATCTAGCCCCAGGTGCTGGAGGCACAGATGTCTGTGTCGGTATTGCAGGGCAGCGAGAATCTCAGAGGCCAGATGTCCATAACTGTGAGCAGCCTTTGAACCATTTTTCCTTTTTTTCTTCCCTGCCAGTAGAATATTGCCTTTTAGCCTGCTTTGAGTCTTGCCTGGCAGTGGGGGCTCCCAGGCTTCTCCGGTTGCCGAGAGGGACACGAGGCTGACGCCAAGCTCAGAGCCTGGCACCAGTGGCTGTCCCTTTGCAGGAGCAGTGCTCTCCTGAGGATTGCAGCGTTGTGAATGTGGGGATTTCTTTTGGAATTTGGCTTTATTTATGGATTTTGAGCTCTGTTAGCAAACTCTTGAAGTATGTGACCTCTCCGGACATGGTTTCAGGTTGCTTCTTCTCAGGATGCATGTGAAATTGATGCTAGATACGTCTTTTTCTGTTATCAAATGAATTCAGAGGGGTCCTGCCCATTTTGTCAGCCCACATGAGACCCATCTGGGTCCCCCGTGGGCTCCTCAGTATGAGAAAGTCTGTCTGTGGCTTGCGTCCTTCCCTTATCCGTCTAGACATGAGGAGCACGAAGAGATTTTGCCATATTTAATGTCTGCGAACGGATGAAATTGTGTGTGGGAATTGCTTTCAAAGATTGACACGTTGTAGCTGTTAACCGCTTTTTTTCCTCTTTCTTTTTTTCTCCTAACCAGAAAAAACAGATTGCAGCCTGGGAAAAAACAGCATGTTTGGGGTCTTTTTTT
>WEIS01022843.1:0-12499 GCA_013389965.1 Todus mexicanus | reverse complement strand
TCTAAAGAAAACATTTCAGTTACAGATATGTAAAGTTAGGAGTTATAAAATAGGAAGAGTCGAAATTTGGAAATGTATAATAAGTTCCTAAGGGATTTGGTAATTTGCCTTCCTCTTGTGAAAAAAAAACCCCAACCATCAGCTGATAGTGCGAAGCTCGTGAAAGGCTTGGGGAGAACGTGGTGCTGGACTAGATCTGGTTCTGCGCTGACTCTGAACTGTCCTTTTTCCTTTGATGAAACATGAAATTACTTTTAATTTATTTTGTTCCAGTCCTAGTTACATAAACTATTATTTGATTGTACAGCTGGGCTGAAAAACTGTGGGAGGTCTCACATTTCGGATTTTGCTGCCTCTTTCTCATTAAGCCTACGGACTGATTTCTTTAAATGCACCTATTAATCTTCTTAGGGAGACAAATTGTTGTTTGGTTGGGGTTTTTTCTTTCTTTCTTTCTTCTTTTTTGGTTTGTTTTAAACATTAAACTCCCAGTTAACCATCAGAGAAAACGCTGATGGTTTGAAGCCTTTCCAGGTACGTTTGCGCTGCAGTTGGGCAATGCGATGCTAGCACGCGTTGCCCTGGCCAGGCTGGATTTGATCTAGTTAGCTGAAGCACCTGAGGTGGACACAGCCTAAACCGTTCTCGTCGCGCTTGGCAATAACCTCCAAGTCTACAGGATGGAATAATAATTTTTCAGGCTGCCCAGGGAAGTGGTTGAGTCACATAGACACGGCGCTGAGGGACATAGTGTAGGGGTGGGCTTGGCGATGATGGGTTAACGGTTGGACTCGATGATCTTAAAGGTCCTTTCTAACCTCAACTGTTGGTTCTATGATTCTGTAATTTTGCAGTATACTTTTTTTAGTACCTCGTCTGCAGTAATTCCTGTTGTCTCCTTGACCCCAAGGTTGGGGGCTCATTGTGAGGCCCCAAGTTTGGGTCCCATTAATGTAAATCTTGTAGGACCAGCAATAGGACCTGGCAAACAACATATTGTCCTTCCAGTGAGTAGATCTTTCCCATGTCTCCTTTGAATTGCATCTTCTGGCCACCGATGATAAGCTGCCATATTCTGGGTTTCTTTTTACCTCTTCACAGGAAGATTTCTTGATGGACCGAGCAGGAGTGCTATCGATAGGAAAAATGCACAGTCATCTGAGTAAGGAGTGGGCAGGTTTTGGTAGGGGTCCTTTGGACCACTGCCCTTGTGGACCTTCTCTGCTCTCCTCTCCTCCTCTGCTGGGAATGGTTCTTAGGAAGGTGAGGAAACTGCTGTCACGCTGCTCCCAAAACACATCCGTGGGCTGTGTCCTTTCTGATGTAAGCTTGCAAGATGTCTGCAGCAGATAGTGCTGGAGCACATTGTGTCGGCCAGGCAGCATCAGTAGCTTTCTGCAAATACTCCTGACGCCAGTGTACGTGAGGAGGCCACTGGGTTCTGCTTCCATCACTGTAAATAGGTCTGTGCTGCTCAGCATACGCCCTGACTGTCATTATGGCAGCTGTGCAGTCAACAGGAGCAGAAATTTCCAAGTCTTCTCCTTTTGCCCTCTGTTTCCAAGTTGTTGTGGATGTTTTGATTGGGAATTCTGTTGCTGGGCAGCATGCAAGGAAAAGGGGTTATGGAGATCTTTGAGTCTGCTCATCCTGCAAGCTCATCCCCAGCCTGGCCTCCTCCATTTGGGTGAGATCCTGCCACCTCAGCCTCTGTGGCAGAGAGGCATGTGTTCCTTGCTGCCCTTTGAACCTTTCGTGTGGGTGATTGTCAAAGTGGGTAAACCCTGTTTACTGCTTTATTAGACTAGACCCCCCCTGCAGTGCTGGGTCCAGCTCTTAGTCCTCAGCACAAGAAGGTCAGGGACCTGTTGGAGCAGTTGCAGAGGATGCCACAAAAATATCTGAGGGCTGGAAACCCTCTGTTGGGAGGCCAGGCTGAGAGAGTTGTGGTTGTTGAGCCTGGAGAAGAGAAGGCTCCGGGGACAGCTTCTTGCAGCATTTCAAGGGGCCTGTCAGAAAGATGGGGACCGACTTTTGAGCAGGGCCTGTTGGGACAGGGCAAGGGGGGATGGTTTTAAACTAAAAGAGGGAAGGTTTAGGCTAGAGAGAAGAAAGGTATTTTTACTGAGGGTGGTGAGTGCCTGGCCCAGGTTTCCCACAGAGGGGGTCGATGCCCTGTGCCTGCAAATGTTCCAGGTCAGGTTGGACAGCACTCTGAGCAACGTGCTGGAGTTGCAGATCTCTTTCGGTGATTCTGTGGTTCTAGGTTTTGACTGGTTACACCGCAGTTATCACGGAGCACCAGGTCTTGTTTGAGTGGAGAAGATGGCCTGTATTACTACATTATATGCCACTGAAAATAAGGTATCTAGAAGCATTGCTCTGGGAGAAAACTATAGTTAAAGTATCTCCTTAGACATCCCTTTCGTACTCTATTTTATCTGCCTCTCGGATCTTGAAGTATCTCCTAGCTGCACTAGTTAATGGGTTAGGATATGACTCCTGATGGCTACACAATTCAGTTTCATCCAATCTTTATTGATAATTACCAACTTAATTTTGGTTAGACAAACATTCTAAGTTAACAAATTAACGTGCCTTTATTTTTTCTTTGAAATATGCAAACAAAATAAATGAGCTGCTTTGTGTAGTAATAAAATGTCTTCTGTTTATCAACGTATCTAAAATCTGTTTCACTTATCAGGTAAACTCCTGAGCCTTAAATTTTTACCTACTTCCATTTCTGCCAAGTTTAGCCTTTCAATGGGACCATGAGGACAGATAACATCAAATACGCAGATGCATCGGTCTCTTTTGGGAGAAATGTTCTACTCTGAGGTATGTGTGACAACAGGGGACAGGGTGCCTCGAAGAACCGCAGACGCTGGAGAAGTGTTTTCCTTTGATCTTATAAAGAATTTGGCAGGGGAATTTCAGACTCTCCTATTTCAAAAGTATGCTTAAACTGAGCAGCTTGAGAGATTGAAGCTGATGATGTCTCTGACAGTATTGGTAATATATTATTCTTTGGGTTTGCTTTACCTTTCCCATTCTTAATAGAAAGTTTTACTCACCAAAATGTAATTGATTCCGAGTCTGGTTTGCTATTCGTGTTTGAGCTTCCAATTCAAATCTCTGAAGACTAGAAAGTGCAAATCTAAGGCATGCAAGTGACTATACTGACCCCGACCTGTGCAAGGCAGTTGACTGGTGGCCCCAGGGCTGTGTCCCCAGCAGGCACTTGAAACCATGATCTTGCCTCTAGTAATACACATTATTGGACCACATGTGCTGGTGTGGGGAACATCAGAGATGGAGAAACCTCTGCAGATGAGAATTGTTTCTGACAAACAACCTGATGTGAAGTTCTCATTAAATGACATCTGGCTGTGTCTCCTCCACGCAGGGAAGTGTGGGCTCATCAGTTTTGCCATGTATCCATCTACATGCACAGTACTTGGAGCTCTGCAGGGAGGACATGAGTTGATCCCTGTTTCCTCAGTCCCTGCTCAAATGATCTTACCGTAATTACTCTTCCACCCCTCAGATGTCAGCTTTCCTGGTAACCTGAGGCTAAAAAGAAAAAAAAATATGAAGGACCTAACTGGCCCGGGAACGAGTTAGAGGAACAATTATGAGATGGCCAAAATGCTGCGAGTTGCAAAGGCACAATGGCAGGATGGATAAAAATGCTACCATTTTTCACAGATGCAAAAACAAATAAATAAATAAATAAAAATTAGGTCTTGTGTTTCGTTTGCCCAGGCTCAGACAAATAGGGGTGCAAAGTCAGGATTTTTGTGCTGCCGCACGCAGCAGTCACCAGGAGCTGTTTGTCTCTCCGCAGTACGGTAGTCTGATTTCCTCTCCTGTAAATTGCTGTTTTAACAGCGTTTTTCTTTCTTTTTTCTAAAAATACAAGCCGCTTTCTTTCTGGTATGTTATTAGTGCCTCTATTTTAACAGCACTTCTCTTTCTGGTGGATCTTCCTATTTTTTTTTTTTTGATGTCTGGAATGAGTGTTGTTCCTCATTCCAGGCTGAGTTTGCTTGACTCAAGCTGTCACAGAGATGGATAATGATATATTTTTTTCCATCAGCTTTTAATTTTGGACTGTGGGTGGAACTCATCCTAGAAAAGAGCCATACAGTCTTCCCAGCTTCTTAATGGTCAAGTACCAACCTCTTGCTGCTGGGGGTTTCATAGAAGTACATGGACCCATGGGTGGTGTGGATGGGACCGTGAACGCTGTCCTGGTGGAGCCAGACCCTTGGGCTTGACCCTTTTTACCCACCAGCAGCAAACGGCTCTTACTTGCCCACAGCGGGCCAAGAGCTGCTGAAATCCTTCCAGCTCCTGGACTGAATCAAGCCTAAAGCTCAAAAGGGAGCCTTGCAAAACCAGACCTTTGTGCCATTCTCCGGAGGGGAAAAAAGCCAGAAGCGTGTCAAGGGAACGAGCTGCCTCGGCTCTTCTCTTTGAATTGCTTTCCAGAATGCATTTTTCCCAAAATAACTTAATTGTCTATTTTTTGGTAGATCGTTCTATATTTGTTGATGAGCATTAAATTGACGTTTTCTGAGAACTGTCCAAAATGGCTTGAAGAACTCTTTGTAGAGCGGCAATATCTCATTTAGAGCCCATCACTACGCGTGGCTATAGTTGTCTTCTCTTCCGTGCATTACTCTGCATTTCTTGACCTTGGATTTCACCTGCCGTGGCGTTGCGAGACACCCATTTCGGGAGAGCCTTCTAAAGCGCTTTGTGTTCAGGTTTAGCTTTGAATACACTGAATAAATTTGTATGGCTCAGCAAACTTGTCCCTTCATTATTCCCATCCTTCCCTGGCCATTTAGGAATATATCCCAATATATCCCCTTTGTCCCACGGCAGAGTCACGCAGCTCTGCGTGTGAAAACCTGACCATCTACCTCTGTTGTTGGCCAGCTACCTCCATCTGACAATCTACCTCTATCCTAAATCGTGATCAGTTATTAACCCACCTTTTTCCCTTATTTCACCATCTTTTACTTCTTTTTTTTCCCTTTCTTCCTTTCTAGATTTTTATCCTAACATTTCTCCTACTAAGATGATTTTGCAGACTAATCCTGTCTATGAAACGCTTCCAGTGTGGGAACCTTCATAAATTTCTCCTTAGCAAACAGCATGGCAAAGGTCGGACTTTTCTTTTACAGCCTTGCATTCCTTAAATATTTCTGTTGTGCTTCAATCTTCTTTCAGTTTTCCAGATTCTTTGGCAGATTTGCTATTTCTGAAGCTATAGAAATTTTTTTTGGCCCAATATACGAGTTATTCCTTCAGGGATTTTTTTTTTTTTGCATGCTTTATTAGGTTTTAAAATTTAATTGCCCAGAATTTGGTGGGCTTTTTTGGTTTTTTTCTCATCTAGATAAAGTTTTTACTTATTGAAGGATTTCCTTTTACTCCTGTAGCTTTATTTGCTCTACTCTAATTGTATTGCCTTGTTGTGGCCGTGTCTTAAACCCTTTCTTGCTAGTTTATGTTTGACCTGAGGCCCTAATATGCTAACAGAAGCCATGGAAACTTCCCTTTCATACCCGTCCACCTGCTGCCTTTAATTTCTTTCAAAAACAAACTTCCAGTCTTTTTCTGCATTTTCCCTCCCCCGCATTTAAATCTAAATATTTTAGTGGTCATGTCTTATTCGTGTGCTTCAGGTTGAAGCTGAGTCTGTTATGGTCAGCGTTACTGAAAGTTTCCCTTGCTGATTTTTGGCGCCTCAAAGCTTGTGGCAGGAGTAAGTCAAGAGCAGGTAGCTTTATTCTGCATCGCTTTAGGCGGCGGTTAACAACCTAAACAAAGAATTGTGCCAATTAAAATCAGAGAGCCTCTCGAGGCGGGGAGGGGAGGGGGGTGGTTATAATCATAGATTTACAAGATAAGCTTTCCTGAGCCATGTGCCATAAAAAATTCCTTCGCGTCACGCCATGGTTTATCCTTTGGCTTTGCTGGCATTTTGCAAACGCAGCGCGGTAATTCACGCTGTTTGCTTTCCTAGGACAAAGGTCTTTAATTTAACATGGCAATCAGCTCTTTTGCCATTTAATTGCAAGAGCTTGGTTATAAGCTGTAAGTGGATGGAGGCAGTGGGGAGCAGCTGCTTCTTTGCTGCGGTGCTCTACCCATCATACTTCTCTCTGAAGCCCTCAGTGTTTTCAAGATTGTCCCGACCCTTTATAAATTGTATGATTTTTAACACGTATAAAGACTTGCTCACAGCAATCATTTGGACCAGGGAAGGTTACAGAGGCCACAAGTCTAATGTGGAACACTGGACACACAAGGTGGAAATCAGATTGAAGAGACAGCTCCAGCCCACCCCTCACTGTGACTTCTGGGGACATTTATCCCCGTTTCAGCTGCCCTTTCTCTGCGTGCTCCCTGGTGTTGGTTGCAGGATCCTATCTCTTTGGCAGGGATCTTCATCATTCCTTGCAGACCTTGCAAGTCCTGCAGCGAAGAGGGGAGAAGTTCTGCGGGCAGCAGCCCGCTTTACCATCCAGCCTGCAGCATCTGCCAGTGCTCACCTGAATTACCGTGGTGTTTGATATGCTCAAAATGGGGAGACTTCATGAGTCAGGCAGACGTGTTGAGCATCCTTCTGTTCGGCAGTATCCCTGGGGCCAGTGGCTGGAATGCCTGCTGCATCCTCTCCTTCCAGCTCTTCCCAAGGGCTCCAAGGCTTCGCCTGCACAGTGGTCCAAAACTGACCTACCAACTGCCCCCACTCACTGGAAGAGCTCCTTTTCCTCGTCACTTTATATTTTCTGAGTGCTTCCTAAGTGCCCAGAGAGCTGCAGGTGCTGGATCAGAAATCCTGTGGACCTTTCTAACAACTCCACGCTGACCTCAGGGGTGGCGTTTCTGGAGGCACAGCAGAGCCAGGGCCCTCCTGGCTCTCAACCGCTAGCTCCTCATACACTGAGCATCTCATTGCATCATGACCAAGAAGTGGCTTCTACTCTATCTCTGGAAGATTTACATGTCGTTTTCTGCTATCACAGAGGAAACGGATTTTCCCTAATGCTGAGGCAGAATGGATATCAGACGCCCCACTTATCCCCGAGAGATTTTAATGCTTTGAAGTTCAAGATCATAAATGTTCTCAGCAACAGTTATATCACTTGAAAAGGAGACCTATTCAAATCTTTCAACCTTCAGTGTGCCTGCTCTTGTAAAGCTATCTTGGAAGAAATCTCTTTGATATATACTGGTCTGAGATCATTACCTGCAGGCTCTTTTGTCATGCCAGTTGCTGGTGGCTCTGAGGAGCTTGACCAAGATCCTGGCAGCAGTGGCTGCACGGTTTAGACATCGGTAGCTGAAAGAGCAGCTCCGCAGAGCAGCACATGGTGGTCTACAGGTCACTCAGTGACTTTCTGACTTGTCTGTTCTTGTGGGAGGTATGCAAAAGTCTTCCCTGATTCCAATTCAGGTCTTGGAGTTTGCAGAGGCTGCTCTGGACTCTATGGGGATCAGTTGCCTTCCATTCCATTGCAGGTGTTCATCATGCTCTACATAGTAGACATCAGACCTTGAGATTCTCTAGGCTGGTAGGTGTGAGCAACCCTTGCTCTTGTTTTGTGTTGTGAAGTGCCCTGAGGGGAATTGCTCTTAACTCAACCCGGGCCAAGTTAGGTACAAATTAAGTATTTTTTTGCAGCATAGCAAACTGAGGAGAGGAAAGGAGAAGAGGGGAGAGGGGAGTTGGAAGGGACCTGCAATAATCTAGTCCAACTGCAATTGATAATGATTCGCAAACACTTGCAAAATGACAGCGCGCGAGAACAAAAATATGCAAGTAAATGTTTGTTTAGAGCTTAAATCAGTCATAAACCCCTCTGTCAGTACGTAGGATTCAGCTAATAAGATGGCAAATGCTTTTCAACAACCGTGCTTCATACGGCAGCGTGAGCAACATTGATGCATTAGCCTGGTGCTGATTCTCGGTTGAACCAGACATGATGCTAATAAGATGGAGAACTGGTTTGTGGTGGACCAAGGCTTTTCCTAATCTTGACTTTGCAGTATACCAAGTCACGCGCCTGTAAAGTGGGTGTGAACTGGAAGGCTTCTGGTCCTTGTTACCTTTGCACGGATTGTGTAGTCGTCTGCATTGTAAATGAAGGGAAATGCGGGCAGCAGCGCTTAGTGTGTTATCTTCTGCAAAAGCAGGGGCCCGAGGAGGAAGGTGGCGCGCCGTGCATCGTGGCACTGCTTGGCCCACGGCAGCACCGTGCTGGGACGTGGTTCCTCTGGGGAAGGTTGTTCATCTGGTGCATTAAGTGTAGGTGGCTTGTGCCACCACCTACCTGGCAGCCCCACCTTGAACCCCAGCCCCAGTGGGGTTTAAGAGGGAGGCAGAGGACTCGAGGACATCGTGTTCCTCTGTGTTTATAAGAGTGGGTATGTGGGTGGAGATTAGGGCCCCGGGTGAGTGCCCAGATTGGGTGAAAGCCTGGAGCAGGAGCTCACATCTACTGTTCAGCATCAGGAGATGCGCATTAGGGATGCCTCAGTCACGGGGAAAATGCCTGACAGAAGCTGTATCTTATTTGACGGGGATAAAGCAGCCCTAGAGCACAAAGCTGCAGGAGAACAGGGTTTTTCCACTGCTCACAAAAGCAAGTCATTAAACACCGTGGCCTTTCACGAGAGTGCTTCTGTTGCCATCTAATAAAATACTTCCTGACAGTTTCTAGTCACCATTTCATATTCTCTGGTTTGTTTTCAGCTACGTGGCAGTCGCTGGTTTGAAACCATCCAGCACACACAGTTCCAGCACGAATTTCTTCCTGCATGGACATAATGTAATTAAGTTGGGGGCACTTGGATTTAAGCAGGTGCTGATTTTTAATTCTGTAACTGCTTCTTTTTTCGTGTCAAAGCAGAGTCTGATATAGGATTCCCTGTGTTGGGTGTAGCTCTTTTAGAGCGACAAAGCTGCCACCAATAAAACTCCTGAGCTCAGTGGATGTCTTAGCACTGCTCCTGTGAGATTTTCAGTGCACGTAGCTGAAACTAGAGGCCCTTCACATCAGACACCTTTTTTTCTCTTTATTTATTAAAAGGTTGCGTGTCCTATTTTCTAGTCTGACTTGCTGACAGGCAGTATCTACCAGCTAATATTTGATAATATCCCACGCAGTTCCTGTGCCGACCCACGAGCAGTAGGAATTACGTTCTTCTGAGTCAAACCCAGTGCCATTTTGACCTAGAGCGCAACTCCCCTTTTGCTTAGCTACCTCTTTTTTTTCTTTTTTTTTTTTCTCCTAAATAGGTTACATTCAGTGATTCTTAAAATCAGTCATGTGGATGTTCACATCAGGTTTCTGTCGAACCAACTAGGTCAAATCTCTGCTCGTAGCTGAGCAGCTCTAATTCTTGTTCGTTAACCCAGCCTCCCTCTTTTGGGTGGGAGCGTCTACGTATTTTCTCTTTTCTCGTGCTTTATCTTGACTAGTTTGCTTCTCATACCCCTCCTTTGACTGCAGGTAGATGGTCAATTGTCCTCCCTCTTTCTACTGATAGAAAAGACTTGCTTGTGCTCCTTTTGCTTTTTTTTTTGATACTGCTGTATCAAAAACGAGCTCCCTTCCATGGGCAAACCCAGCTCTTCTTTGGAAAGGCTGAGCAGAGCACGGTCTTTGGAAAATGATGGCAGTGGTGCCATTTGTTTTCATGTTCCCTTTAAATACTGTAATGCAGTAATTAGATCAGTTGCCCAGTGAGCAGGGTGAGAGAGCGAGTTGCCCATTTCAGCTGGCACCAGGCAGGGAAAGGGATGCAATCCATGCTTCCCAGTTGCATAAAAGGACTACAGCTTCCAAAGGGTTTGCTTGCACCAAAAATCATGGAATCATAGAATACCAGGTTGAAAGGGACCTCAAGAATCATCTAGTCCGACCTTCCATGGTAAAGAAATACAGTCTAAATGAGCTAGCCCAGCACCCTGTCAAGCTGTGTCTTTAAACTCTCCAATGTGGGGGAATCCACCACTTCCCTTGGGAGGTTATTCCGATGTCTAATTGTTCGCATGCTGAAAAATTTTCTTCTGGAGTCTCTCCGAGAGTAACTTGTACCCATTACCCCTTGTCTTTTCCATGGGACTCCGTGTGAAAAGGGAGTCTCCATTTTCTTGGTAGCCACCCTTTATGTACTGGTACATGGTGATAAGGTCTCCCCTGACCCTTCTCTTCTCAAGGCCTTCTCAGCCTTTCTTCATACAGCAGGTCTTCCAGTCCTCTGATCATCCCTGTGGCCCTTCTCTGGACCTTTTCCAGCCTGTCTGCATCCTTTCTGTATAGTGGGGACCAAAAGTGAATGCAGTACTCAAGATATGGTCTGACCGGTGCTGAGTAGAGTGGGACAATGACTGGTAAGAATGCCAAGCCCCTGTGGATGTGAGCGCTGCCAGGGCTTGGTGACAGCTGAGCAGATGGATATGGTCGGTGTGTTCAAGGGGGGAATGCAAAACTGGGAGAAAAATGATAAATTAGCAATAAACCAATGCACATGCTCACTCTTGAACTTTTCCACACACCATGCCTGAAGAAGTCTTGTTATTACCAGCCATGCGTGTAGGGGTTTTTATAATAATAAAATCATTATTACTTGATTTTATAGCCAAGATATTTATGGTGTTGATATTTACCTTGTGATAGTTGTTGCTCCCAAGTTTGGGTCTCGTCTGTAAAATTTACTGGCACCAAGGAACCTACTTGAGTCAAACTAGAGCAATTCCCTTCTATAGGCCCCGACGTTACCTAGGAATTCCCAAATAAGAAAGCTGTACCGATTTACTGGAGCGGATTGTAAACCAATGCTGTGTCACTGTATTGCTTTCATCTCTCCTAAAGCTGCTGACATCTTCTCACTGGCACTGCCACGCTGTCAAAAGTTAGGTTCACGACAAGTCATTTCTTTCTGAAATTAAACATTAATCAGCAAACAGTCTAACGTGTTTTGTCTGTAAAAAGGAATTTGTTTTTAAAGCCTTCCCAATTCTTGTTATTTCAGTGAAAAAACGTTGTTTTTACGGAAGGGAAAAAGTCAGGTATAAAAAAATCCAAGGTGCTTGTGACATCTTACACCGCTGAGCTCAATTTTGTGCAGAATGCTTTGACCCGTGGTTTTTGTTACGCTGTTTGTGTTTCTGATCCTCTCGCTCAGCTCTTCCATCCTGGTCCTTCTCCATCTCCTCCCAGCCTTCCAGGACGTTTGCACCAGCCCTAAATAGAAAGGCTGGTTTCATACCCTTGCCTGGTCCCGAGTAGAACAAGGGAAGCTCTGCGCCTTTTGAATCAGGAGAAATATCTGACGGAGAAGCAGATCTGGGTACAGATGAATCTCTGAGGGTGATTTTTTGCTCTGGGCCACATGGCAAGCAACCTTGCTGTTTAGCCTCCTCTCTTGCACAAAGCTGAGGATTAATTTTTGTGGTGTTTTGGAGACAGACAGATGCTTCTTTGACCTCATAGGGAGGCTGAGAGAGGTGTCGGGAGCACACCACAAAGCTGGGAGTGAAACCTAGGCTGCTGAGGGTGCAGTCCTGGGGTATCTCGCATACGACTGGATGGTGGAATGCTCTACTCCTCTGCAGAAAGCTGAGGCTGGTGCTGTGAGGGGTTATGGCTGTTTTAAAGCCCCGTGGTCGAAGAATAGTCAGAGTCGAGCTCTGGTAAGCTCGGAGGAGGTTTGGGAGAAGCTGAAGGAGCAGAGGGCTGATGGTGGGCATTGCTCATGCTGGCTGGGTGGCAGTAGGGCAGGAGGCTGGTTGTGGCTGAGTTTGAGACTGTGACGGCTTTATGCTGGAAAATAGAGGGAGTTTTGGAAAGCAAGAAGCAAGCTATCGCTTTTCAATTTAAAAATTGGGGGAAAAAAAAAGAAGAAAATGGCATCTTCCCAGCTGCTCAGTCTGCCGGTGACTGCAGGCAGATTAATAGAGCTGCCTGCCTGACCTTCTCTTGATAAAGCATTAATAGACAGAATGTAATAAATGGAAACCTCGATAGCATAACTGTTAATAAGCTTAGTCAAACACACTTGATATTCCTTACTTGGACAAAGTTGTAACTCTGTTGGTAACTGTGAGAGTGCTGCTGAATTTGGACCCTGCAGAGACATTTGACTGAGCATCACCCAGTATTTCTAATTCAGTAATTAGGGCGGTGCAAAATCAATACAACCCTCATCAAACAGGTGAAATCCTGCCTTATTAAGACATCTCAATTTAATTGCTAATGAACGATCTAATGGCATTGGGGGGATTTCCCTTGGAACCACTTAGCAGGCTGATGGTAGTTAATATTTTTAGCAGTGATAATGAAGGTTGTAATGAAGAAAGTGGATGAGCTGAAGTTTGGACTTGAGTAACAACAACAAAAAAGGGTTCACAGAGGCAAAAGTTTGCTGATGGCTTCAGAAAGTGCAGCCACTTAGAAGAGACTGAGCTGAA
>WEIS01022837.1:0-12969 GCA_013389965.1 Todus mexicanus | reverse complement strand
AGGAAAAACTTCTATACTGAAGGAGTTATCAAAGACTGAAGCAGGTTGCCCGGGGAAATGGTTGAATCACTGTCCCTGGATGTATTTAAAAGCCATTTAGATGTGATGCTTGAGGATATGGTGTAATAGTGGCCCTGGTAGAGTTAGACAGCAGTTGGACTCAATGATCTTAAAGGTCTTTTCCAACCATAGCAATTTTGTGTTACATCTTATATGTCTTCCTATTACTCAATACCGCATGTTTGTCCAAGTACTGATAGGGCTCAGTATCTTTTCTCCAAATGCCCTGATTTGATATGCTCTTCTAGTCATTGGGAAGTCTATATATATGCTTTTCTAAAATACTATCTTAGTGGCCTGTGGTCTTCAGAGCCAAAGATGCTCAGTTAGTGTTTCTCACCTGATACCAGAGATTCTGGCCATCCTCCCCCCAGATACCCACAACATCCTGTGGCAAGAAGTCCACAGCTTAACGCTGTGGTTGATGTTCTCTCTCTCTCTCTATCTCTCTCTGTCTCTCTCTTTCTCTGGTTGATGTCTATTCTCCTCTTCATGTCACTAAGGGTGCACCTGCCCTATTTCCTGTGTCATCTCTGGCTAAAATTTCCTAATCTGAAGTTATTTCTAATACTTTCAATGTTCTTTAAGCCTTTTTAGTATCTACTATTAGCCTTAGAAGATGGAAAACCAGAACCAAACATACTGCCTGGATGTTACTTACAATGTTGTAAAGAAATGTTCAGTATTGTTTTTCTAAATTTCTGTCTTTGTAACTCCTAACTTCTGAACTACTTTTTAATAACAATTTAGCATCAATTTGATGTTTTCATGAAAATACCCAATTCAACCTTAAAATCTTAAGACTGCTTAGATATTATTACTGGTACCCTATCAGTGCCTACCAGGACAGTTTTCAACTGCAGTTTTTCTTGTCCATGACTATCTGTTCAACGTATAACATAAAAGGATACATTTTCACTTGTGTGGTGGAATTGTATGATTGTAGGAATCGTATTTCTCTATTCTCCTTACTGTGCTTTGGGCGAGATGCCTTTGGGACATGGACAGATGATTGGCTCCAAAATGCTACAACTTCATGGCGCAGTCTAAAGCAGGAATCATCTAACCTTCAGGTTTATCTATTACACCATTTCACAAAGCCACCCCAGTGAGACTATTTTTCCTTTCAGGAAGTGGAGGCATTAAATACAACTTGAATGTGCTTGAAAAATACAAGAATACTTGGCTGTATTAAAGTAATAGTTACTTCTATTGAAGCTAAAGTGCAAATTTGCAGATAAGAATACAAGTTTTCAATTCCCTGTGGAGTAAAAAAATAACATTTTCTTTGTTAAGTTATATCAGACATACAATTTTGATTGTAAATATTTCTACCCTAAAATAGTGATTTTTTTTTCCTAGATCTTTACATGCCCAGTGCAATTTGTCTGGAGAGGGTATTTTTTATTGTACAAATAATTGTAAGTTTGATGGCATATCGGTAGCTTTGTCCAAAATGATGTGATGACTTGTGGTGTATGTTCATGAGGTGTTTGTCATGTTTAGAACTACCTCTGATGAGAGAAGAAACACATTATATGCTTGCATGCACAATTTGTTTGTTAGATCAGTTCAACATTAAGCAGCGATTTACCCTCAAGATGAAAAGGAAGCAAGTGGGTTGTTAGCACCTTCTTTTTCTGTATGTGTGCTCTGAGTGTGTTAAATAACTTCGTTCTCGGATGACTCTTTCCCAATGAAATCTCCCTAAAATGTTTTCCTGATAGGCTGTGAAACATTTTGATAAATCTTTCTTTGCTGAAGAAGGAAGTAACAGCTAATACAAAGAATAGCATCTGAAATGAATCATTGATTCGAGGTTCATTTGATTCCGTAGGGCACCTTTAGGAAAAGATATATTTGTAAGGCTAAAGAGGAAAGGTAAATATATATCCAAAAGGAAGATAAAGAACTATTTCTGTGTGTTTGCTGCTCTCAGCTTGTGTGTTGGGTTTATGTCTGGTGGGATTTTGGTAGCAGGTGTGGGGGCTACTGATATGGCTGCTGTAAGAAGCATTGAGAAGCTCCCCCAGCTCTAAGTCAGACCCACCTCTGGCCAAGGCAGAGCCAGTCAGCTATGATAACATATGTTAAGAGGATAAAAACCTGTTGGGTAGATTCTTTCATTTTGGGAGTTCTCTTGCTTCAGAGAGGAGCAGGATCAGAGATAGCCATGCAGACATGGAGATCAGAAAGTAAGGAGTGGGTGAGGCACACTGAAGCAGCCATTTCCCCTTTTACCCATGGTGAATGAGCCCTTGCAGCTCAGAGATCAACAGTGTAGCAGAATCCCATCTGTGGCCTGTGGAGGCCCCTGCACTGGAGCAGGGGACTTAGCCTGAAGAAGGCCATGACTCTGAGGGAAGCATGCTCACTGAACAGACCAGAACCGGTGGAAGAGACCCACACTGATAGGAAAAGTCTGTGGAGGGTTGTCTCACGTGGGATGGACACCACATTGCCACAGGGGAGGACTGTGAGGAGTTTTCCCTGAGGAGGAAGGAGCAGCAGAAACAATGTGAAATGGACTGGAAATGACTGCAACCCCTATTCCCTGCCCTTCAGTGATCCTGCAAGGGAGGAGGTAGCAGAGCTGGGCCTGGGAAGGGGACAGGGGTGGAGGGAAGGTGTTTCTAAGTTCCAGTTCTATTTATCACTGCCCTGCTCTGATTCAGTTGGTAAACTGATTGTGGTTTTGTTTAAATTAAATTGATTGTTTTACCAAGTCGAGTCTGTCTTTTGTCTGTGACCAGAATTGGTGAGTGAGCCCTCCCTGACCTTTATCTTGACCCTCCAGCTTTCTGTTGCATTTTACTCTCCCCATCCCACTGGAAGAGGGTAGGAGTGAGTGAGTGGCTACACGTTGGTTTTTTTCCCAGCTGTGTGGCCTTAAACATCAGCTTGTTTGATATGAAAAGTTTTCATAATGTTCTGTTCTACTTAGAAGGATGTGCAAAGTTACATTCTGAGACCAGAGAAAATGTGAAGTATTACTGAGGAAAGTTTAAGATGAGACAATATTTTAATAAGAGATTGGGCAAGAAGGAGAACCTGGGAAAGACAGACTGGTCAGTCTAACATAGATCCTGGGAAGGTGATGAAACAGCTCATCCTTGAAGCCACTGCCATGCACATCAATAACAGCAGCAAGTATTGTCTGCCCATGTATCAGTAAAGCTTTCAATAATGTGTCCCTCTGACACTGTGCAGGTGACTGAGCACTGGCACAGATTGCCCAGGGAGGTTGTGGAGTCTTCATCCTTGGTGATATTCAAAAACTGTCTGGATGTGGTCCTGGGCAACTGCCTGCATCTGGTCCTGCTTGAGCAGAGGGATTGAACCAGATGACTTCCAGAGGTCCCTTCCAAACTCACCTATTCTCTGATTCTGTAAATTGGGGCCAGTATATCTGAAATCTGTTGCTGGTCTGTATCTCAGCAGGTCTTTCTCTAAATTGGGAAGGCTGGCTGTTTCCTATGGGTATAGAAACCTTCATGGGGTTTCCAAAACACGTTTTTGTAGTTCTTTCTAGCCTTCCTTTCATGAGAATATTGTTGGATTGCATGAAAAGATAAGCCAGATATTAAAATGCTTGTGACTATTTTCTTACTATAAAATGGGAAACTAAAGCAGTAACTGAAGTTCCGATGCTAAAGGATTTGGTTTTTAGCAGTGCCTGCATGTGCAAAGATATATTTTTAATCTCAATATTGCGCGCTACCTCTCTCATTCATGTGCCTGAGTTCTGTGATTCACCGCTAGCTTAATCCTTCATGTACCCTGATCTTTTTTTAAAGATCTCTGAGAGGTTGCTGTCATCCTCCTGTGACTCTGGATTTATACTGTGACCGAACTCTCAATCATCTCTCCACCTTCTTGGACTTACTTCCTTCTGTGGGTTCAGAAATGACCTTTTGTAACAGCTTCTGTCATTTTTGACATCAGAGCTTTTTCGATTTCCTTGCATTTAGTTTGATCTTCATTTTTGCATGACTATTTAAAATTTCATGCACAGTCTTATGTTCAGTTCCCCCTAGGAAATCCTTAGCTTTTATATTGACCGTATTGCATTTGAACTCTCTGCCCCACACTGTCCCTTCAGCTCCTTTTATCATTTAGTCCGTGTAACTTACTCTTTCCTCGTTTCCTCATTTGTTTTTCTGACTTCTGCACTAATGCTGTGGTAACTTTTGATCATTTGTTGTCTTCAATGAGGCACCTTTTTAGTTTTGAAACTCCTGCTTTTATCTGTTGAACAAAATTTTGATACTTGATATCAAAAGAGATTTTTTTAATTTTTATTTTTTTCTAGTACAAACTTCAAATAACCTATTAATTACCCTGTCACCGTGTTCTACGGTTAAGCTGTCAAAAGTTGTAATAAGGTGGCTAGTGTGGTTGCGAGCCTTGCTTTTGTGGCTGAATTGCTGGAGGGATTGCCAGAGATAAAAGTTTAGCTATAAGCTTTTTTTCTTCCAGGTCATTGTTTCAGCTTTTTTTTTTTCATTTTCTTTTTTCTTAATTTTTTTTCTTGGTGAGTAGGTTACAAAATAACCTAGTACTCTGAATCTGTAAAAAATTTTTTCGTTTAATGTAGTGGTTGTCGGCCTGTCTTCATTCAGCATTCCTACTGAGTTTAATCACATTCTTGTCCAGAGACTCTGATATTTATATAAGATTTTCCATAAAGAAGCACTAACAGTGTCTTGGAAAAAGGTGTTGTTTTCAGAAGCAGCATCGTAAGACCATATATCCATAAATAATCAGAGTGATTAATTTCATTTTTGAGCTCTCAATTGTGTACTTGAAGTCATGCAATTTGCTTGCTGATGTTTTAATTACTATTGGTATAGTCATGAAAATGTGTATTAATCTCAAGTACATGAATCCACCTCTTGCCTCCCCCCAGTTATTTCTATTCAAATGGTATATAACTCCTTGTCAGTTGGTCAGAAGCCTGCTCAGTGCACTGGAGGAATACTAAAGCTTGCAGCCTAAGAGCTGAAATATGAAGTAGCTTTGGTGTTTTGTGGATGTTGACACTTGTGTCTTAATGAAGATCTGTTAATCACTTCATGAAACTGTTGAATCTCTTCACAGTTTCAGAAATATCTTGTCAATTGAAATGGAAGTTGTTCTGGTAGCTTCAGTTTTATACAGGGATCTGCATATCAGAGGCTCGTAGTTCTCTGTTGTCTTGCCCACGCCAAGGAAGAATACACAAAACGTACAAAAGACATTAAGCAACTTAATTCACACCTATCCGTTGTTGGTTCTCCAGTAAAGAACAGAAACCCTCCCTTTTCCTGGAGAACAGGAGGAAATTTAAAGACACTTGTTTACATTACATTTTGCTTAATTTGGAAACTGAAGGAAAGATAGTGTAATAGAGACTGATCTTCTCCCCAATTCATCTTTCTTCCATCTTGTTCAGTGCAGGTAAAGCATGTCAGGGTTTCCTGTTACCTCTCAATATGAAGATTTATGAAATCAGAGGTGAAGAAGACTTTTCCAGGCCTGCTATAGAGGGAAGGAACCTAATTTAATAGAAGAAATTTAATAAATGGCATGGCCAGGTACTTCACATCTAATTATGAATCTTTACGCTCTCCTAAAATTTGGGGTTAGCATAAATGCTAGAATTAGTAGTGAGATCTTTCCTTGAAGATTACAGGAACGGATGTCCACGTGAGGCTTCCTGAATTCTTAGTAATTTGTAACTAATATTTTTCAAGTTACCTTTTTTTTTTTTCTAAAATAAGCTACTGCATTTTATTAAGAAGGAATATGGAAGACATAAAAAATGAAAAAAGTTATGCATAGATTGGAATTGAATATGACCNTCTTCTCCTGCAGTGTTATGCTTATTCGACACGTATACCTTCCTTGCTTTGTTTTTTGTCTTATAATGGTTATGGTAGTACTTTATGGCTGTTGGGAATGGGACTGGTTTTTAATGTCAAGGTGAATTATAACGTAGTGATTTAGGAGTGTATTTGTCCACTTCATTTTCTGAAAAGTTTATATTCATGGAGATATTTAGATTATTTAGCTGTTCCAACAACACCAACAAAAGCCCTGCAATGAAAATAATGTGTATTTAGGAATAATCAACCATGTCTCCTACTCAGCTGTTGGTGTTTACACTCCATTCTTGCTTTTGGAGTTCCATAGTCAAGCTAAGAAGCTAAGAGGATGATGCAAACATACTAATAGTGGGATCAAGGATAGAGAATTTTTAAAAGGTGTTTGCAGGTAATTGAATTTACTTGGCTTTTGTTGCTCTTAACTGTAATCAGTTGTGTTGTCGTGTTTTGTGTAATGAATTCTAGTACTACAAAACAACATACCACTGGAAAAAAGATAGATATTCTTTGTATTTAGTACGACTTCTTCCTGTAATGAAGGAGAATCTCTCATTTTCTTTAAGTGCTGCTGTTTTTGCTTTTTTTCTGCTTTTTAAAAAAATTAAATAGTCCCTCTGACCTTTTGCCTGTTTAGATGCTATAGGTTAATTAAGGTTATTTCAGAGTTCCATTTCACTAGGTAATACTGAAAATAAGCATTTTAATATTAAGTCATCAAAATTTATTCTCAAACTGCAGTTCATGGTGTATTCTTAATACACGTCTGAATGCTTTTCAGTCAGTGTGTTTTAAAATGCTCATAACACGAAATAACGTATTGCCTTTAGAAGATGAAAACATCCTGTGCTTCAAGACATGCTGTGATAGAAACAGGTAAATTAATGTGGTAGGTGGATGATTTTTAAAAGCAGAACCTGTTCCTGCGTATTATGACTGACAAGAGATCTTCTATAGCATCTTGATATTCTTTGAGCTTTGAATTCACCAGTCAGTGTGAGGAGAAAAATTAAATTTTCGCAGGACTTTTACCTGGTATCTCGGATAAACATAATTTTGTGCTGGATTCTTACTATGAAGCAATCTACTTCGATAGATTTCGAGCTAGTCATTATGCTTTTACAACAGGTGGCAGAGAAAAAATAAAAGCATGCTGTTGAATAAAAGGAGCAGATTGTTCCAGCTAGTCATTTGGACTGGATGAGAAAAGAGTATTTCATTACTTGTGTGATACATTCGTACATAGGAGCCTCAGAGAAACCATGGGTAACAGAGCCCGGTGTAAGGGAAAGTTGTGATACTGAAAGTTTGTTGTGTTACCTATTGTACAACTCTTCTCTCATGTTAGTGTGTTTTTTTTTTCCCTTCTGTATTGGTAATATGCTTGTTCTAAGTGGATGAATTTCTGGGTGTATAACCTGCTCCTAAAAATTGAGGAGTGTGGAATTTTAGATGTTACTACTGTATTTTGAATTTTGCATGACACTGAAAGTACTTGGACGCAAGAACAGATCTCAAAAATAAATGGTAATGTTGTGTTTTTTCAACTGTCCTTCTATACATTTCATTCTATAGCTGAAAAAAATCCTTTGTACTGCTGATAGGTTATAGAGATAGATAACAAACATTTTTAAAATCAGTTTCTTTCAGAAACTTAATCAGGTACTTTAGTTTACCTTCTTTTTACACCTGCCTCACATCCAGAAGATGCAGTTTTCTTTCATTTCTTCCCTTACTAATTTCTGAAACTTAGTGCCAGATTTTGGTGAGAATGTGCTTGGGAGTTCTAGCGGATCGATATTGTTATTATAGGAGACTTAAACACAGGTGCCTGATTCATGTTGTTTCATATAAGTTGTTATATTATTTTTATTTTCTAATTCTATAGAAAGTGTAACATAAAACAAATGTATTCTTTGTGGGATTTAGAAAAGTGAATACCAGCCACTCTCTTCTCCTACCTCTGATGCTAAAGGTCTTTCCCCACACCGCCGCCCCCAAGAGTGGTATAAAGCATGGTCAGTAAATGTGTGTTATGCTTAGTCAGATGGTTTAGTAAAGAAGTGTTTAATTCGTCACAGTTTAGTAGTTCTCTGAACGTTTTGAATTTTTTTTTCCTCTTTTATGAATGTATTTTAAAGGATACTGGAGTTGTTAAGACCTAATTAAATAAGAAAAACGACACACAGTTTTTAGGTGATACATAGGAATAGTGTCATTTATCTAGAAATCAGCAGATACCCAGTATAGCATCCCTGTGACGCCATTCCTATGTTACAGGTATCTTAAATTTCATCGAATATTGGTGTGCAACTACCTGTTTCTATGCTAAATAGTAAAAGTGGCATGATCTTTAGGAAGTCTAGTGAGAACATTGGAACTGTTACATAAAGGTCACGTGTTCAAAATGTGAATCAGCTTTCCTTTCTATCCTGATCTGGTGAGCTGGGAGGCCACTGTAAAGTTGTAGTGGATATCCATTTATCAGCAGGAGTTACTGACATGTGCTTCTCTTAGTCTTAAGCTTATTTATATTTTAACCTGGTGGGGAAAAAATCTGTTTCACTCTTCTGTCCTGGATTGATACGAAAGGATGAAAGATAAATCAAAGTCACAGAGCAGTGTCAGTACTGAATGATGCTGCTAAGGAAATATGGTAACTTTTTTTTTTAAAAAAATTTGTCTTTATATTCAAGCATCTTTAAGTAGATTTTTATAGGTGTATTGGGTTTGTGTGGCAGGATTTTGGTAGTGGGGGAGCTACATGGGTAGCTTCTGTGAGAAGCTGATAGAAGCTTCCTCTGTGTTGATTAGAGCCAACGCCAGCTAGCTCCAAGACAGGCCCATTGCTTGCCAAGGACAAGCCCATCATTGACAGTTGTAGCATATCTGGGATAACATGCTTAACAAGGGGGGAAAAAAAGAACCCCTGCAACTTCAGCCGACGAGAGGAGTAGGAATATGTGAGAAACACAACTCTGCGGACACCAGTGTCAGTGAAGAAGGAGGGAGAGGAGGTGCTTCAGACACTAAAGCAGAGATTCCCCTTCAGCCCATGGTGAGGCAGGTTGGCCCCCTGCAGCCCATAGAGGTTAATGGTGGAGCATCTCCACACAGGTGGATGCCTGAAGGAGGCAGTGACCCTGTAGGAAGCCCATGCTGGATCAGGCTCCTGGCAGGACCTGTGGAGAGAGGAGCCCACACTGGGCAGGGGAAGAACGTGAGGAGTCCTCACCCCAAGGAGGGCAGAACAGCAGAGACCATGTGTGACAAACTGACCGCAACCCACATTTGCTGTCCCCTTGTGCTACTGGATAGAGAAATCAGGAGTAAAGTTAAGCCCAAGAGGAAGGGAAGGGTGAGGGTAAGGTGTTTTTAAGATTTGATTTTATTCTTATTATCCTGTTCTGATTTGGTTGGTAATTAAACTCATTTCCCCAAGTCGAGGCTGTTTTTCCCAAGGTAGAAAGTGGTGAGTGATCTCTCCCTGTCCTTATCTTGACCCATGAACCTTTTCTTACATTTTCTCTTCCCTGTCCAGCCGAGGAGGGGAGTGAGAGAGTGGCTTTGGTGGGCATCTGGCATCCAACCAGAGTCAGCCTGCCACAAGAGGTGATGTTGTCCTTGGCTTTATTAAATTTATATTAATCTTTGGGATTTTAAGATTAAATTTAGGTTAATTTAATAACCTTCTTATGTAGTGGAGCTTTAATTTCTGAGAGTTCAGTGTGGGATATTCATATCATTCTTTTTATAATGAGTATTTAAAATTCTTTATAAATCAAAATGGACATGTAGTCAGGAAATCTTTGAAGTGAACATGATTTATCACTTGTCTCTGAGAAAGATGTTGAATAGGAATATGTGAGAGTTCTAGGTGTGTTTAAGCTGAAATTAACAACATATGGGAATTATGAGAAAAATAATGGAAACAGTGAATTGTTTTGCTTTGTTTCTGTGCAATGTAAATATTTCCCAAATAGTTCCTCAGCAACTGAACAAATTGGACTAACCCAAAATACAGTTAGCAAAATTGACAAAATAACTATCCAGGCTTAAAATTCCTTCTGTCTTCCTAGCTTACAATTGCAGCTATCAATAGGGTGTTTGCTTCTGACGTACTACTAGATTTTTCTTGTTAAATTGATTATTAAGGCTTACTTGATGGCCACAGTCACTGCTGCAGGTATGGCAAGTCCTGGCTGAGGTTGGTGCTGCCCCTCAGCAGAATGAGCTGCTCATACCCATCCAGCCCTTCTGGGTCACATCCTGATGGCAGCATCATTTGATGGGAGGACATGCTGGGTACCTTGTGTACCTGTCCCTGAGCTCGTATTAGGCTGTTGAGGTCAGACCAGTTTGATATATTGCTTTGAGTGCTGCTGCTGCCACCTTTTTCTGAAGCATGATATTAGAAACCTAACATAAATGTGTGGATTTATGTACTGAAAGGTCCAAGGTACACAAATCACTGTTTGTGACATGGCGTGTGTGTTGGTAGATATGCGCAAATTCCAGTGGCAGGGGGGTATTGAAGATAAATTTCAGGCTGTACGTTAACTGTACCTAAAGGAACATGGTGGTGACATATAATGGGTCAGTGGTTGGTAGTGAAGTACCATTTTATTGAGTTTTAGGGGAAGTTACAAATGACTGAGTTGGAGGTTTCTAACTTGTCATTTGTAGCATATAAGCAGACTGTTGTCAAAATGTTGGGCAACATACGAATATGTATTTGAGTTCAGCTGCTGAATCTCATTTGGAGGTACTAAACATTCATCAAGTCGATCCACTTTCTTCCCTGGACAGTCCTGTTACACTGTTGTGGAGAGGAGCTTAGTAGCTGAGTTAGGGTGCTAACAAGCTCTGACCTCCAATTCTGTCAGATATGGTTTTATGTTTCAGTGGTTAAAGATGGAGTTAAAATGTATGTAGTTTTGAATCATAGAATTGTTTCAGTTAGAAAAGACCTTCAAGATCATCTAGTCAAACCATTAACCTAACACTTCCAATTCCACCACTAAATCCTGTCCCTGACCACTTCATCTACGTGTTTTTTAAATACCGCCAGGGTGGTGATTTCCACCACTTCCCTGCAAAGCCAAAGCCTGTTCTACTGCTTAACAGTGGAGTTGTTGAAGGGAAAACTTCCGTGAAGAAGTTTTTTCTAATGTCCAGCCTAAACCTCCCCTTGGGTGACTTAAGATCATTTCCTTTTATTGCTTGTTACCTGGGAGAAGAGACCGACCCCCACCTCTCTACAACCTCCTTTCAGGTGATTGTAGAGAGCAATAAGGTCTCCCTCAAGCCTCCTTTTTTTCCAGTTTAAACAACTCCAGTTCCCTCAGCTGTTCTTCATAAGACATGTATTCTAGACCCTTTACCAGCCTCACTGCTCTTCTTTGCACATATTCCAGCACCTCAGTGTCCTTCTTGTAATGAGGGGCCCAAAACTGTACCCTGTATTTGAGGTGTGCCCTCACCAGTGCTGAGTACAGGGCTGTAACCACTTCTGTAGTCCTGCTGGCCACACTATTTCTGAATAAATGACTGGGAACAAAATATGTCACTGCAGGTTTCACCCACCCACATCTCCTTGTGTTTTCCACACAGCGTGAACACTAGGTTTGTCTCTTAGTACCCAGAGTTACCAAAATAATGTGCAGGCAGTTGACTGTTAAATCAGAGAAGGAGAGATCTAAATTTGCTCATGTTCGAAGTCATAAGAAGTAGTCTGAAGGGGGTTTAAATGCTTAGTTTGCCTCATCGTGTTACACTGGATAAATTACTACAGCATTGGCTTTTACTTTACTTGCTTTGAAATGTCCCGCTATGTTGGTAAGAGGAGGCAATATCCTCCATGGAAGGAAGTCATTGGTTTAAGCAGTTGTTGCAGGGTGGATTCTGCAGTGGGTTGATAATCTTTCCTGATAAACTTCGTTCATGCATATGCAATATAATGGACACTTGCTAGTTCTGCTGTGCTATGCATAAGGAGGTTTGGATTGCTTGCTGTGTGTGTATTAACAGACGTGTTGTTATTGCTAATCAGAACTCAGATAACTGAAATTAATAGTGAGCACAAAGACAAGCAATTAAGGACATTCATCTTCCAAATGAGTCTACAAGATTCATTGGTAGTTTAAATTTATATACTGAGGGCACTTAAACCATTAGAAAGGGTAATGGGTGCCCCGCAGGCATGTGCTTCAAAACCATGTGTCATTTTGGTGCTGGGACAGCAGACAGTGATAACTTCCCTTTAAGGGAAAATGCTCTTCATTTATCAATTAAATGTTGAAGGAAATGTACAATTTTTTGCTGTAGAGTGATCATAGCAGTGTATTGTAAGTTAAATCAAACCTAAGATTTATGCTTTAAGTCTTCCTGGTTTTATCATGATAGATGTTAATTAGAAAAGTGCCTTGGTTATAGGGAATTGGACTTGGGACTTTTAAAGTCATAAATGTTTCTTTAAAACACAAATATTTCTCTTCTTGTGCCTTCAAGTCTTTGACAGTGACACCGATACAGTAAGTAACTTAGTACAGAGTATGAAATGTTGGGGATTTTTTGCAGTTGTTTATGCTGCGCCTGTGTTGTCACAGGATAATGTTTCAAAAGGTTTTACTAGCCTGGAGCTGAATATGAAGTTTTAAGGCTTTATGGTACAAAGATTTAGCAGAAATTTTGCTACAGCGTAGAGTTTTCTTTCTCTGCTGGTGCTGTCCTTGCCAGACAAAACACTGGTTAACAAGAGATTTTGTGCCTGCCCAGGAGTGAATATCTCAAAATGTTTTGTTGTGAAGAAGAATTAGCTAAAACTTATTTTTGTGACTTACTCAAAATGACGAATACGTGTGCAGAACTGTTGGAATTATTTGAGTCGTCTCTAAATGAAGAGAAAAGATAATCTCAGTTTGGAACACAATCTAGATTTCGTGGTGAAATTTAGTAAAAGGGACTTCTCCTTTCCCAAATATGAATGTAGTTTTTTTACAAACTCCCTGTTATGTGACATTAGAATACTCCATTTTGGGTAGGT
>WEIS01022836.1:1262-21785 GCA_013389965.1 Todus mexicanus | reverse complement strand
TCAAGCACTGCAGAGGTGAAAAAATGGTACTTTATCTGTGACCAGAAGCTCTGAGATTCCCTAACCCTGCAGAGATGATGGATGCTCAGTCCTGCTGAAGAGAGGTGGCCACCATGAGCAGCTCAGGATTTCAGTTTTCTTGTGTCAAAAGTGAAAACTCAGAGGGGAAAAAAAACAGGCACAGAGCTTAAACTGCCAGACTATTAGGAGTATTACACCATTCATTTTTGAATCGTCATCTTTGACTCCATGAATCCTGCTATTGTTCTGGTATAGCAGATGATGGAGCCAGGTCCCAGTATAATAACTTTCCCATGAAAATATAAAATACAGCTAAATTTTGACATTGGAATGGTCAAGGTAAATCATTAACTGAAGCAAAATAATGCAACCAAAGCTTTGCTGTTTAACCCCACATGCAGCCTAGCTCAAGGCACCTACAAACTGCTACAAAGAGTTAAACTCTCCCTAAGTGAGAGTAATATCTGCAGAGTTAAGGTCAAATTATAAAATTGTGATCAGGACTTTGGCTGAAACTTCAGAGTTCAGGGATTTTAATAAGAAAGGGTTTGCTTCATTTTGACATTAAATGTGGAGATAACAACTCACTGAAGTGTGAAGCAGGAGATATTCTCGAGGAAACATATAAGCAAAACAAATGTTTTCCAGACAGACATCAGCTTTCCCAAAAACCAGAGTATTAATTTTCAGGCAAAATTAAAAAAATGTATCATTTAAAGTGTTTCCTTTTTTAAAAAAGAAAGTTCTAANAAATGTATCATTTAAAGTGTTTCCTTTTTTAAAAAAGAAAGTTCTAAGGCAAACATTTTAGAGAAAGTAAGCGCTCTTCATAATATTAATCTAAGTGAAAGTTCAAATTCCCAGTGAATAGAGAGGAATGTGAAATACTGAACTGAGTGGAGAAACCTTGGTAGTTCAGGAAGGATTTGTTATCTGAAGGTATGTCTGCACTGCGGTACCAAAAGAAATAGCATGAGATTAAGGATAATTTATCTGAAAGGTCTAGATATGAGAGAAGAGCAATGGATTTGTGTCTACCAAGTAGAAAGAGAAAGAGGGACTATAAATTATTCCAGGTAACATATCCAAATGCAAAAATCATTTCACTATGTAGCTATTTTCTGGCCATGCAGATCAGACGATATTTAGTTTGGCTGAGTCAAGAACTGAGATGACGACTGACATAGTGCATAAATAAATCAACAGGAGCCTGACATGGCTTTAAGCTGGACAAATTTAAGTCAACACCAGTTGTTCTGAAATTATTCAAGTTCTTTCAACACACAAATGATAAGTAAGATTAGACCTGGGGTGCTCAGCGTCAGAGAGGAACCTCTCGCAGCTAAATATAATGATTTAATCCTTTATGCAACCAGGAGATAAAGAGGACCACAGCTTGCTTATGTTTCTGAACAGAAAACAAGGTTGAAAGAAGCAGGTCTGTGGCTTCTGGGGTATATTGTTGGCTAATAATTAATTGTGTCTTTCAGGCATAGACATTGGTAACTGCTAGAGAGTTCAAGATTGTTAAAGAGGACTGTGCGGGGGGGAAAAAGCGCAGGAGATTTGTATAGAGAATTTGGTAATATGATCTCAGATCAGATTAGCTGCTGACATGGAAAACTGTCTCTATGAATTGCTTTAGGTAAGTGAGGAGGGAAATGAAAAAATACAGTGACTGCCGAAAGCCAAAAGTAATATATCCCCACGCACTGGTGTAAGAGACCAGGAGAGAGAAAGGAATAGGTTTTCAAGCTCCAAGCACTTTGTTTCCCGTAGTGCTTCATTTACACAGCACCTATCACAGTCACGAACCCGTACAGGACCTGGCCTTCTAGAAGTTTGCGCAGCAGAAGTAACAAATGAAAACCATTCAGGAGAAGGCTTTTTCCCACCTCTCAGGTGGTATTTCGCAGCCTGATAGCGTGAATTACATGCCCACTCCCTGTCAATGTCCCCATGCTGCCAGATGATAGGAAGCATCCACAGTACAAATGGAAAACAGGCTCTAAATGCCAGTAAATAAAACTGTGGACTTTTTCAAATGCCTCAGTAGTTGGTAATATGGAATTATGTAACTTTAGGCTTATTAGAGGGATACGCCAGTACATACATATTTTCTGAATCTAAAAAATAACATATTAGCAAAATCAGGAGGCTGACTCTACTGGAGGAACAGGGAAAATGGAGAATCCAGCCTGTAGTTGTCTTACAATGATGATATTTTACAGTCTTTCATGTGTTTTCCATGTAAAGAACTTTGCCTTTTATCTAAGGAATTGTTTCCATGCTTTCCTTGGTTTTCCTCTGTGGTTTTTTTTCATCAAAGATCATGATGCAGGTATTCTACTCTCCTAGGCATTCCCTAGAGGCTGTCTTCTTTCAAAGTAGCTGAGCTCCAACCACCTCCAGTCACCCTCCACTCCTGGCCAGGTCTTCAGCCCTGTGGGGCGATGGCACTGACTTCCCAACAGCTTAGATCAGCCAGATACCTGACCAGCTGTCTCCTCTTTGATCTATTTTAGGAGAAAATATGTGCTACCAGTACTCACACTTTAGATAGATGTGAGACTCATCACCACTAGGAGTCTTTGCCCAGCGAATTATTGGCAATGTGGTGGAAGTTCTCCATCCTACAAAGTGTCCACCAGCAACAGAAAGCATCTGTGGATTATCAGTCAGACCAATATGTTAGTAAATCACGAATTCAGCTGTGTGGATACCATGCTGAGGAGGCCTTTGCCATAGGTAGCAGAAAGTTCCTTCCTACGCAAGTGGCTTCCTTGTCTGCTTTCATAAAGACTCTTATGAAGATCTTCATATCTGAAGAAATGAGCCAAATATGATAAATACAGTAGCTTAGGATTGCAAGAAGCCTTTAGCATCAGATGTTAACAATTCCATTCCGTTGGAAACACTCTTAATGACAGAGAAACATTAGGTGATGCTAAGTACAAGAAGTGACTTGGAGGGGAGACAGCAATACCAGCAGGAGCTCAGTTCAGGCTGACTGGGAACTCTGCACCATGGAACACCTTATCTCCAAGGTGGAGATTAGGTTGCTCTCCTGCCACAGTTAGAGTCACAGAACAGCCATGAAAACTAAGATTTTCTTTAAGCAGGGCTTCAGGGTTCATGGCTACCTGCTTCTGACCTAACAGTCTTCTGGGTATATCTCCTGACGGAAATGTGGGGGGGTTTACCTATCACTCAGTGTTTTGAGCACCTCTACAACAAAATGTTCAAGAACTTTCAGTCACACTGTCTTCACTTGCAAGTAAAGCTTTGAGGGTAACTTAATGACTTGACTTCTTCCTTGGTTGCCCCAGTAGACTTCTAGTGAATGCAAAGAAAATGGCAATTTAGTTGGGCAATATTTTCTGGTTTTTAGTAATTAGAAGAAAATTTAATTTATTAGAGCAAAACTGGAATGTTCCAGAAATCTAAGTAATTCCTAGGCATGGGATCATTGTGAGGGCAGTCAATTGTGTACAACCATTTTCTAATAACTAGTGCTCCCAAATACGATTCTTGGCAGTTCTTGCAGTGGGGGTTTACACTATGTTCAGCACTGCTGTGTTGCTAACACGAGTGCCTGAAGATACCTGTGCATTCAGTGGTTCAGCTGCAGCTGTAATTGAAACAAGAATAGACAGAGAAAATCACTGAGCTCCATCCTAGCTAGTAAAAATCTTAAAAAAACCCAAACAAACTTTTTGTTTTACTCTCCTTCTAATTCAGACAAAAATATGTCATCCTGTGCCATGTCAGCAAAACATGTACTGCTGCGTATTCCACTCCCTCTTCTCACTGGGAGAGTAATGGCAAGCAGGACACTTTGGTGAACAGCTTCTCAGCTCTCCTGAGAAGAGCTCCTCCTGTCCTTACCTTCCCTAGCTGCAAGACACTGATATCAGCTGTTTCATTAATGATGGAGAGGTGCATGAGTTGTGAATAACTGCTTAATGACAGCTGGACAACATACGTCAAAGATCCTTCAACTCTTTAGAGGCAGATGCAAGGGAGCTTTGAGAGGCAGGTAGCAGAGGTTAACCCTCTTTTGTGCTCAAGATAATGATGTGAGTGAGCACAGTGTGGTTATACAGCCTTGAGGTCAATAGCAAAGGCAAGGAGAGCTTGCATCAGCTTGTAGATATCTCCAAAGGGGACTACAGGTATGTTTGTGTCCTACATGAGCTGCATACTCCTGACGGTAGGAGCACGTCTTCAGCAACAGTCACAAAACTTCTGTCATGCACTTGCACAACTGAGGCTTCTGGTTTTCTGCTTGATGAAATCTTCACATGTATGACACAGATAACTGCAGAGGCAGATGTGTGCTTAATTATCCATTTGGCATAAACAAACGGGCTGCCTCTGCACAGGTGCATGTGTTTGGAGTCAAGTAACTGCTTCAAATATTCTCCTCTGTCCCCTTGCCAGAGGGAAGGTGCAACATAATTATTAGAAGGAAAAGGAAATATTTTTTTAAAAAAAATGTCTATTTTGTTAATACTTTAGAGGATTACAGGAGATCTTTCTTCAATCAGTTTTGCACATCTTTTAGCCCAGACCAAAGACCTACTGGGAAAATTGCCTTTAACACCAGGAAAACAGAAGCTGTCATGCTTAAGAAGAAAAGCTGGCTACCAGCTATGAATATGAATGCATTTTTCCTTTTCTGCTACAAAATTGAGCATTAAAAGTGATTATGATACTTTATTTGAATTAAGTTTTAATGAAATTAAAGGGATCACAATTGCATGTACTTGACTGTCATGTACTCTACTACTCAACTTCCAGCTGTGAACGCAGAGACAAGTCTGAACCATTGTAAGAGGTCCAAAAAACCAAGTGATAATAGAAGAGGAAATGGCCTCAAGTTGCGCCAAGGAAAGTTTAGATTGGATATTAGGAAAAATTTCTTCACTGGCAGGGCGGTCGAGCCCTCGTGCAGGCTGCCCAGGAGTCACCATCCCTGGAGGTATATTTTACAAAGACATATAGATGTGGCACTTACGGACATGGTTTAGTGATGACCTGGCAGTGATGGGTTAGCATTGGACTTGATGATCTTAAAAGTCTCTTCCAACCAAAAATAATTCTATTATTCTAATTTTCTTCAAGTTTCCCCCAAATTCAAAATGTCTTTTCTATTGGGCTTTTCAAACATCTCATTCCACTCCTGATGAGGTCTTTTGGCTACATTATGTGGTTACCAGTGCCTATGTTTTCTTCTGAAAGACCAGAAGAAACAAAAAATATATTTTGAGATAGTATGTCCTAAGTGCTAAATCCCAGGATGTGTACTAATTATATTAGAATCTCTTGAGATGCATTCCACTGTGGAGAATATAGCGTCTGTGGCTGACTTGGGTCAAACACTAGAAAACTTTTGAGAGCAGCTTATTAATGACTCACTTCCTTCCATCCAAAGGAGGAACTGTAATTCAATTTTTAAAGGAAACAATTCCAAAGAGAATATGTGCTAGCAGTGACATGACTGTCAGGTCAAATTTTAAGAAAGATAAAATACCAGAGCTGACAGACAAGAACTCGTCCAGGCCACTAGAAGAAAATTCCCCCAAGCTCATAGGGAAATTGGTGAATCCAGGAAAGTATCCTGTTTTTACATAAGTTTGATTAAGAAGATGCCCTGACTCACTGAGTTCTGCTTATCCTGGTATGCCAGGAAAATCCTATAGAATACCAAAGGCTGTGTCAATCTCAAAACCTGTGCTTCACCACTGGGTCATCAACCTGCAATCAGCAAATACACATGACATTTTCAAAAATGTTTTCAATACAAGAAGAAAAGCTTATATACTATCCAATAAGCCACAGATCCTAAACCATTCCTTGGTCTAGGTGATCCTGCTCTGGCACAGGGATTGGCTTACATGATCTTTCAAGGTCCCTTCCAATCCCTAACTTTCTGTGATTCTGTCATCCTCTCTGGAATCGGGACCTAAGAATCTCTGTGAGAAATCTCCTACCCCTCAGAAACTGCTCTCCAGTCTTCTGCTTTTAGTTTCAGACAGATCCATTTCAACCACAGCCCCACGCGCCTTCAACCTTTGCTTGTTTCAGGGTGTCAGAAGCTTCTGTGCTTTGACGTTATATTCAAGAACAAAATGACAAGACATATACTAGTGAGGAAAATTTTGTCACAACCTATCATGGAAGGATGAGATTAAACACAAGATGATAGTATTGTCATGGAAAACACCAGTAATGGCATAAAGTGTTTAATAAGATAACATATATGAACAAGTTTTTGGTTTTGTTTTTGTTTTAGTGAATAGTTGTCTTGCTTATCAAATTGTAGTCGGATTATTACTCTGGTGTCATTGCTGTAGCAGTACCCAGCACCAGAATATCTCCTGTGGTTGGTACAATATAAACAAGGGGTACAAAGACAGTCCTCTCTCAAAACAATTTGCAATTAACATGCCCAACGAAAGACCAGAATTTGATTATGATGTAAAAGGATGGAGATAAGTAGGAATATGATATAAATAATGGCTTAGGAAAATTATCTTTGTTGGGTTTTGAGGTTCACCTGGATGAATGGAGGGTGTGAAGAAAAGGGTGGGTTTGAATGTGTGTCTGTCAAAGACTTTCTCATGAAATTTGAGTAGAAAAGCAAAGCAACAACAAGAGAACCTTGGAGCCTCCTCAGCAGTGGTGAGACATAGGCTGAATGACATGCTGAAGGGATTCTGGAAGGACTTCAGAGACATAACTCAAGACACGTCTTAAAAGGTCTTTGTCAATGGCACAGAGAAGGGTGATGTCCACCTCCACCCAGGTACTTAAACAACCATGGAGTCAGGATCTGCTGCTGAGATCCATAAAAGGTGAACAGTCAGAGCTGGGACACCTGTCCTTCTTGCTAGAAAGAATAAGCATCCCAGGACACTCATGGAGACTCTCCAGTGTCTTAAGTACCATTTGGGATACCCTTCACGTCCTCTTGGTAGGGCTTTAACTTGGAACAGCCCTAAATCCAGGGCAAACCCATGGAGCTAATCCGATTTTACTTAGTAAAAGCAGTGTCCTGTCAAGTACAGTTACAGAGCCAAAGAGTTCAAATTTTATTTGGACAGAGAGGAGAGTTAATATGAACTGTCGATCTGGACAAGATCTTTTTATATGCTCCAGTTCAGTAGAATTTGGAAGTGACACCATCATCGCTTTCCCATCTCAGAGGAAACAACAGTATACTCAGAAACAATTCAGATCTCTCATGCCAAGGGAACTGCTGAAAGTAAGAGTTAAAATGTTCAATACATCTGGACCTAATCCATAAGCAAACTTTTCCTAGAATTTGAACACTGATTCAAAGAAGAGAGGATGGGGAAAGAAACTATAAACCCTCCTATCATGTGACAAGTGAAGGTTGTTCTCATTAAGGTGATGCTCTGTTTTTAATTAGACAGTCACTTAATTTGGTTCTAAAGTGTCAAGAATAATTAATATGACATTGATTACTCCATGGTAGTCTTGGGAGTTAAATTATATATTTTTTTTCATTCTTCAAATGCTACACACTGCTCTGAGGAAGTGGAATGGTCCCTTTGCTACCAGCCTGAGTTATCTCTAGCTTCTGTGCTTGTATCTTGTCATGCTGTGATCTTTTCTTTCTGTACTGAGGAGGAATTTTCTTATTAAAAGCTTTTTTAACTTTTAGATTGTTGCAATGCACTTGATTACCCCCAGAAAGCCAGGAATAAGCACAGCAATCGAGTGTCTATCTCCCTACCTAGATTTGTAAACACTTGCTTACAGGGATTGAGGGACATAATTTCAACATGTGTACACACATACACACATACTGTGGGACCAGTAAGATGCAATATTGTTACTGTAGTGAATCACAGGAGTGCCCAGCCCTGTGTGTTCCTATTGTGGATTTCACCTACAATTTTCACACCACACTTTTCTCAAATATGAGTCTTTTCTTTCTGCTTGTTCCCACAGAAGTCAAATACTGGTTTCCTTCCTCACACTCTCTCAGAATGAAAAACAAGCATGAATTCACGTTTTGCATCCTTCACGATGTTGTAGAGATGTCTCCAGGTGTGTAATGAGAACTGGCATTTTGTTTTTCAGGTCATATAACGTTCCCAAACACCAAAGAGGAATACAATGGCTGACCTTGTGACCTTAACACACAGGTTTTACTGTGGGACTTCTGATGCCATTTTCTTCTCATTTCTTTGCTAGGTGGTGTGAGAGGATCTGGCTGAGTATGTCAGTAGATTGTTCCGACAGAGAGGATTCCTGGGTATTGGGCAGCGGCCTTCACTGAGATCCAAACCTCCCCAAGGAACCACGGTTCAATCTTTGCTTGTGCTCTCCGCTTGATTTTCTGCCTGTAATATTTGTTACCCAGATTCTTAAGGACAACCCTGAACCTTGAGTTTATCATTTGTCTACCAGCACAACACAAACATAAAAACATTATTTAGTACATACTGCCTGTTAACTCAGAGGGCTGATGGGATTACGCAGCATAAACCAAAGCAATTTAAGAAACATAGACCTTCCTAAATGGTTTATTAAGCACAAACAACCATGCCTGGCAGGCAGACCCACACATAGCGAGCCAAGGCTTTCTCTCCTGCCCAAGTCCCAGCTTTGCCTTTGCTCACCAGGGCCCCCAAGGTTGGTGGTCCCTCTGTGCAGCCCGCAGAGACATCTAGTGACTGAACCACATACTGCTGGCAAGAGCAGGATTGTGATGGGCTGCTTGGGTGAGCCATGCATATACTTCCTATTTTCTGTAGATATTTACAAAATCGAAATAATTTAAAAATAAATAAGAACTGAAGCCTCTCCTCCTCGCAGTGCAACAGGATGCTCTTCCACTGTTTATCTTGGTTGAGCACAGGAAGCTGTGTTGTAAAGAAGCTTTGCTCAGCCTGATACAGATACAGCTTGTTAGCACATGGTTTTTGCCCAAAGTGTCTTGATAGGATTCAGGGTAATCTGCAGAAGTTCAGCCAGATAGATGTGTTCCTCTAGGCTGGTCTGAATCATGGAGCACTGAACTGCTGGGGGAGGGAAAGAGATTAAATAATTTACAGTAAAAGCCATTCTGGTCTTTGTAGCTATGTCTCATGAAGACCTGTCTCATCTCAAAGCACCAAAATGGACCCACAAGCTCTTCAAAGGTTATGGGAGCTCTTGTTATGACAGACACTGAAGAGATCATGATGCTCCTCAGGGCTCAACAGGACTAAATGTTTCCAGCTGGATCACAAGATTAGGACCGAAGGATGCTGCTACTTCTGCAAGCACAGGCACAGAAGCACGTTCCTCTGATTCAGTGGCAAATCGGCTTAGTTATGGTAGCTGAGGTAGACTATCCTCACCCAGCAAAAGTGAATTATTGCTGTCCAGCTTAACCCATAGTAGAAGGAGTTTAAGATAAGTCGCATTCTTTCACATTAGCCATGGGCTGAGAGCACACACCCTGACAATCACTATATCTCAGCTGACACTCAAGCCTAAACAGGATTTAAGTGGAACACAAGTTGTGCATAGATCTTCTAGCAACCCAAAGACTCCAGATACCAGCTGTCAGGAGAAATGGTTACTCTCCATATGCTTATCAATTCCGTCTTGTACACACTGTCACAGATGCCTGAGCCCACTAAAGCTCATGCAAGCAATGCAGATTCGTGGAACACACACAGCAGATCCAGGGATTTTCAGCAGACCTACCTATTCCAGACTGGCCAATGCATCAGGACCTTAATTAGATGAATGTTGTTACTATTCCAAGGTCCCTTCCAATCCCTTAGACACAAGAACTTACTGGGTCAGTGTCCATGCAGTTTAGTATTCTACCTCTGACTCAGCGCTGAGTGCTTGAAAGACCTAAAGCCACAGTGGAGGCAGAATAACCTACAGAGGTCTGATTTCTAACATTTAGAAGGAGTATGGTAAATCCTGAAGCTCTAGATTTAATGTTCCTGCAAAAATACTTTTTATCATTAATTACAACTGGATAGTCTGGATATGCACATATATTTAAGTCCTGGCTAGTGATCAGAGGACCATAGGCATGAGAAGATGAAAAATAAGGAGGGAGAAATATTGAACAGATTTTTTTTTTCTTTTAATCTCAATATTTTTGACAGAGACTTGAGGATGGTTTTCATTTCATCCTAATTATCTCAGCCTACCCTAGTTATGGAAAACTGGAAATCACCCAAGTTTTTACCACAGGAACAATTTGGTAATATTAAGAAACATTTTTATTAACAGCTTTTGTGTCTCTGCGTGTAACGTCTGGGCACATGTGAGTGTTAAAGAGCAGTAATGTTTGCTTCTCTGCTGATATAACTGAAACCATACTTAATGTGGACAAACAACCTGACCTCACTTTTCTATCCTCACCCCAGTTTTGATACAAACGAGGTCATTATCACTGCCAGCAACTCAGAAAAACAAATCAAAACAAAAATGTAGGGAACAGATTAAAAACCACCTCCCTTTCATAATTCGAGGCCACAAGAGTCTAAAATAAGCTCAGAAATAAGTCCCTGAGGACCTTTTTGATCTGTTCAAACAACAAAACCATTTTGCGGTGATTTGCAGCTCTGTCTGGGTATCTTGTTTATCAGGGCTAAGAATGGAAAGGAAAAAATCCATGTAGAAAATTACGCGTGATCTCAGCTGTCAAGTCCCCTACAGACAAAACTATCTGGGTCCACCACCTGAGCAACATGGCTCAGTGCTATAGCCGAGGTCACATCACTGAAGGTACTTCACCAGCAGTGATGCTTTACAGATGAAAGAACAGTCCCTGTTGCTGACTACCTCTCTGGTGCAAAGTTTTCAGTAAGAGCCTCCCAGCTAATCCTATAATTTAACATTATCACTCCTGAAGCATCCATCAGATGTATTTTCTTCTCAAGACTGAATGCAGGGGACAAGAAAAGGGGGTGGGACTATTCACACTTTTAAACTTTACTTACCTAATTTGAATGTCCACATTCAGAAGCCAGTCTCCTTCACATTTAATGGAAACAGCAGGAGGCTAATTCAAGATAAAGATTAACTCAGGCCTCCCACTTGCAAAAGTGTCCATCTTTTGGCTGGCTGTGCCTTTTATGCCTCAAGGACCCCCACAGGGTAAAAGTATCATCAGTATCCTCAATAAAGATGGTCCTGATCATATGTATTCAGAGTTCAGTGAGACACACAGTCTTTGGTGGCATTGTCGCCAAGTGTTTTGACCTTATAAAAATTACCAGCTTTAATTATATGATGGTGTGCTGTGTACCTTTTTATTATTTTAACTTTCATTGGGACACTAGAAGAAGGAATTTAGTCACGGGGATTTAATCATCTATTCAATTAGTTTTTTAAAAGTCCTGGTAATAGTAGAAGTCATAACAATTGCAGAAGGTTTGGTGGTAAGCATAATCCTAATTCTGAGATATTATGGGAAATGACCTTCACGTGGTGGCTTCTTACAACAGCATTGATGAACAGGGATAGCGACTCTCTAAAGAGGATGATACATTTTTCAGGAAGTGTATTTTTTTGCATCTTTAATGTTAATACAAATGCAGATTTGGCTGCACAGATGAGGTAAATGACAGCATCCATTTCTTTACTCCAACTGGCAAAGGACTGAATGCATTGCTACAATCGAATACATCGCTCACCCTCATCACCCCCAACTGTCGCATCTGCATTCAGGGTGCCATTTCATCAGCCTCTCGTGTGTCCTCTCCTATATTTGTCAGCTCTATGTTAATATCTCAAATGACACTGAATGAACTGCCCTGCTAAAATAGGTTGGATGAAATGTGCCTCTTTCTCTTTAGAGATTTTAAACTTCAGCTGGACATTCTGGGCTCCTCTGCTTAGTCAGATGATTGTAGGGAACAAAGTTTCTGTTTAGAAATAAAGCACCACAGATAGTATAAACGCTTTCCACAGATATTTCGATAGCGAAACCAAACTAGATGCCCATCTGGGAGCACAAGCTCTGCCTGCACATAATGTAAATGCTACCATCTCTAGTGGTTCAGCTGCTAAATTCTCCTAAGTTCACCTGCACAGTGATTTACCCCCTTCAGGTTACAGATAAGCCTCTTAACTTGAGGTATCCAAGTTAAGTAGTACCTTTCAGTGGCTGGAAGATGCATGGAGAAAACACTGTTCTTACTGACGCCTTTCAGACACACAGTTTGCCGTTGTACCTCTTCTCAGCGAGCGAGAAGAATCAGTCACTGAGTTGTTACACAGACCTGGTGCTGGGGCCCCTGAACCCGTGTGCTGCACTACGGAACAGGGCCAGCACAGACTCTGCTTCCTACCGCTTTGTGATACAGAATAGGCACAATTTGCCCAACAGGAATGTTCATGTAAATGGTCCATTTTACACATAAACTTCGTGGTTTGGGGTTCTCTCTTTGTGTCCACATCTGAATACATGAACTATAAGTTTATGAAGTTTTCTGTTTCTTCTGGGCCTCTTTGAGATGAAAACAAGGTATAGACAATAACTGGGACGTGCCAGTGACAGCATAATTCCAAAATAAACATTGTAGCAAAAGATCCTGTACTCAGTCATTTTACCATAAACCACAGCCAAAAAAAAAGGGGAAGGCAAACCAGTAGAAGAGTTTCCTTCCAAATCCCACTTAGTTTTCTGGTAGTTTCTTTGCCTTATGATCACCCAGTTGTGATTTTCTCTTTCACTCACAAGCCTTCAGGAGGATCTTTGAGGAAGTCCTGTAGCTCTCTTTTGGGAGGCAATGACACAAGTCTGGTGTATGAGAACATTATCCTCAAACCTGTGCTCAGCAGCTTCTCCGCTTTCTTATTTTTCTCTATGTTTCAATCATAGAATTGATTATGTGAAAATACATTATTATTTATTACTATTATTATTATTATCCTTTCCAAATCCTTGCACAAGATCCCTCCCTTACCCCTGGCAAGTAGGCTCAGTAGCCTGCACACAACTGGGCTTGCTACAGGACCTCCTAACTACCATATACTGTGTCCATAAACAAAGTACACCGGGTGTTCAGTGTCCAGCTTGCATGAAACTCTGCCAAGTCTGCAAGCACTGAATGTTGAACTAATAGTGAACTTTCATAAAGCAGGTCATATAATAAATTTCCATGAATTACTGTTGTAAGCTGCTATAAATTGCTCTGCAGCAGGTTCCAAGCAATGCTTCTTTTCTTTTTTTCATGCAAAGACTTTGACTTTGGGCAGCAGTTGTTGTTCACCTCCAGCAGAAGCCAGGAGTTCACAGCTTCTCTGAAAGCAAGTCCAGGAGTGTAAGGGACTTCTGTAACATTATGAATTCAGCTGGTGATGTTCCTTGTTCCTTGGCTCTCCCATCCGTTAAGTAACCCCAGACTCAAAGGAAAGAGCAGATCTGAGAATTAAGTGAATACAGGTAGAAGTCACTTTCTTCTCTTTTTCTTTTCTCTCCTCACCTTTTCCTACTTTCCTGTCCTAATTAGCTCTCTCTAACAACGACCTTCATGCTTGTGTGTCACAGCTAGTATGGCATCCTCCATCCAACTTACTGGAATGTCTTCTCCAGAAGACAGTTTATTCCAATGATAAAGTTAGTATTTTATTGCCAGTTTTTTTCACTGGGAAGTGCTTCTGTGTGCTACAGGCTAATGGGTGGGGTATCCTGCACTCTATTTAAATATAACCAGGCATGTCATACATAGGTGTCAACAGAAGAATCTGCCAATAAGGCCACAATTTGCCTGGGAGGTGATGTGGCTTTTGATTATACTCCTCAAATTAGTTCAGTCTTTTGTCCTGAACTATTCCATGTAATACCCTCTTGAAGCAAAGTTCGTAAGAGTTAAGTACTGTGATGTGTACTTAGAGATACTGATGTATTAATCTGGACCTGTCGTTGAATGTCCAGCTCTGCAAGAAGCTGAGTTCCCCTGTTTTTCACTAATATAAACAGAATTTAAAGGAATTTGATTCTGTCTTGAAAGGACTAAGGCTCATCAAACCCAGGCTTCAACATCTGGAATAGATGTCTCATCCCAACTATGTGTCATATCTACAGATACTGATACTATAAGTTTTCCTGAATAAAAAGATAAAATCTCAACACAGCCAAATCCCTGTTTATCATTTTCCCCTTGCAAATAGCAGCCATGCTTTAATGCTGTCTACTGAAGCCTGCCTATCTTTTTTTTTTTTTCCTTTGCTTGGTGACATTCAGTACCATCTGTTATAGGAAACATCATTTGCTCTGTTTCTATTCATGAAACGTCCTTCAGTCCCAAGTATTCGCTCTGTTTCTGTTCATGAAACGTCCTTCAGTCTCAAGTGTGAGTTTAAGAAATTTCAGAAAAGCACAATCATAACCTGCCAAGGAGGAAAGGAGATAGCTAGGAGCCAGGAAGGAGAGAGGACAGAATGTGTTCTGTCAGCAGGTCCCGTGGCTGCTGAGAGGAGAGTCCCTTTGAGGAGCTTTATCCTGTTTCATATCTTTTCCAGGCAATTAGTTTTTTTGGAGTTGAAGAGAGCTGCCACGTAAAAGGTCATGAACACCAAAGCTTTTTGCTTATCCCCTGCAACAGACCAAGATTTCTCCCCAACACTGCACCCATGGACTCCAACTTTGTCCCAGGAGAGAGCTCTACAGAAGAAGAATTGCGTGACTCCCTTCCCTGCAGCCTCAGGGCGCACTGCCAGCTCTTCCTTGTGTGGAAGGCACTGGTCCACAAGGGGCTGGACAAACATTGACAAACTTCTTCCATACTGACCACTCAACAGAAATCACAAGCAAGAGCTAACTCTTCATTTATCCTTATTACACAAGGGACAACTGGCATTTTCCAGGCTATCAGGCAAATGAATTCTTAGAATGAGCTTCATATAGAAAGTATGTATGGACATATAAATCTTCTCTTACACGTTTCTGGGATTGTTTGTGGGAAAAATGCCATGTTCTTCGGTTGGATAAATGTTAAGGGTAGCTCATGCAGTCATTACAGATGAATCTGCAAGTGTTAGCTTGCTAGTTAAGAAAATGCTGCAGAAAACAAATGTGAAAGAGGTAAGTTATTTTAGTATCTCTGCAGTAAGAGGAAGAGCACAGGCAATAGGTAGGACTACAGTCTTTCCATGAGAAGGACTGGATCCAGCACTTAAGTCTTGGAAAGCAGCAAACACAGGTTTAGGAATGCACTCAACAAAGACTGCAGCACTGAAGCACCAGCCGTGCCAGGCGGCTGTATATTGCTTAGGAGATCTCACAACCATAACAGGACTTGTAAGCGGGAAGGAACAAAGAGTTGGGTTTTAAGTGTGGCGAGCAATGACATCTTCACTAACAGGGTTGAAGATAGCATATCACATATATCTTTTTCTTGATCTTGCTCCTGCACACAGGCCTGTTACAAAACTCACTGAAATCACTGGGACTTTCTCTACTGACACCAAGCAGCTCCAGATCTGGCTCATAAAGAGCTGTAGCAAGACTGCAACCATATGGAATTATTTCTGAGTCACAGTAGTAAGAGATATAATGAAAATATGTTGGCTGGGTTTAGTTGGTAAACATACAGTATTGGCAGCCTCAGCACAAGACCAGACGCTGTAAGGCCTTGAAACTGTCCTCTCATCCTTAGAGCTGACTACTTTGGATCAGGGTGAAGACCATGAAGAGGGCACCATGGGCATGTCAGCATTGTTACTGGCTGTTTTCTACCTGTCCTGTGGATATACAGAGCTTTCCAAGTCTCGCAGTCTGAAAGCTAAAAATACCCTGTGTACCAACAAACCCACGGGAAAGGACACACTGAGCTAGATAAATTACAGTTATGAAATACAAGTATTTAATTAAATCTTGTCTGGCTGTATTTTGTACCCTCCCAGAAAAAAAGTCCAACTTCAAAACTAATCTGGAACTGGCTGCCTATGTTATAATTCACTAGAAACTCTGTTGTCATCACTTCAGTTCATAGAGAGGAAGAATAAGAGCAGCAAACTTTCATCAGTTCCTATTTAAAAAACAAACCGTTGTATTTTAAAGAAAAAAAACCCCACAGATGGAGCCAAGCCCAAGTTTACAGCAACTGCAAGGAGGTTAGCCAGCCAGCCTGACCGGGGTGGAGAAAGGTGGGTCAGGTTAGCAGGTTTCCCAGTGTCCTCATACCACCTGGCCTGGCAGCACTGGGCACCTCCTTAGTCTGCATTTGGCTATATTAACTCTGTGGCTCCAGCTGAGACAGGACATCTGACTCTGCCAGCAGCTGCATGTCTGCATGATGGTACATAAAAGAGAGACTGAAGACAAGAAAAAGGTGTGGGAAGGCTGGAGGATCACACCATGACAAAGGCTTTACCAGATAAGATTTTGATGGAGGGGACTGGCACAACTGCCTTTGCTGCAAATGCCTTTTGGGGATCCTGACTGCTCCACATCCAGGCTTCTGACTGAACAGTGAATAACTCCTCTGCTCTCCATCCATCCTGTGTAGGAAGCTTATTTGCATCTCAGATCTTCCTCTTAGCAGCCATTCGTTCAGGACCTACCAGAACATCATCTGAGGCTTGTGAATGGAAGTACAGTATATTTAAATAGGAAAAATGTCAAAGGGCAAAGCAGCATTACAGCTGTTTTGCAAAACAGTTTGTAAAATCTGCACTACCCAGTGGATTTTTCCAAGTGTTACACTGACAGCTCAGGTGAAATAGAGACAGGATGGTGAGGCTGGTGGATGTGGTTGTTGTGAAAAGGCAGCTCCTTCCCAGCTGACTTTCACAGAGCAGCTCTCTGGCAATTAACTTTTTCTGTGTCTGGTTTCAGCCAGCTGGTGAACTGGTAAAGGAAAATGTCAGCACACACCATTCCCCCATCAACGTACGGCTCAGCTTGGGGTGTGTCAGCAAGCCCTGTTCATGTCTTCCTGTTGAAATGCTGCTTTGTTTTGAGTCTTTTATGGATGGACCGAGTTTATTCAGACTTTGCTTGCTTTCATAAACATTGTCATGCAACCATGCACAGTCCCTGTTTCATGTGTGTGGTCAATAGATTGGTCAATAGATTGTTTATTCAAACCGAATGGTTCATGTGCAGTAGGATTTTCTTAGGTCTTTAATTGTCCCTTGCATGCAAAAATAGCTGTGCACGTCGAGTTGGTTTGGTTCTTTCTTTCCTTCTCTGTAAATAGCAGTGACATCAAGAAGAGCAAAACAAAGGTCATTTTTACAGATTTCATCTGCATAGGGAACTTGTATTCCCTGTGACTTGATACCTAGTACTGAATATTTACACTAACCACCTTTCCAAGACTAAGAGATAGCAACTCACAATTTGTAAAATACATACAGAGCATTATGACAATTCGGCTCCTTTCCTGTGGAAGCCTGTATGTGAGAGGAAACATGAGGTTAGCTAGATCCTGGGATTTCAAGATGCTTTTACAATACAGGTGATGTCTCCCAACATTCTGATTTTTTATGAAAAGTGTAATTTTGAGGCCACATACAAAAACTTTCAGCAAAGATTATTTTCTATCAAAAAGCACTATCTAATTGAAAAAAAAAATTGCCCACTCTATTTGAAAGCTCAAAACAAGATCAAGGCCACTTGTTTAAGAAACCATACAGACATGATAGCAGAAAGCTCATGGTCTGAGAAGGTGGTAACTTAAGAGAAGTAAATAGTTAAGAAAGAACTACCAAGACCATGATCTGATAAAGAATAAAGATACAACAGGATTAATTGACTTAGATAGTGTCACTCTGGAGAGAGAAGCACTAAACCTCAGTCTCCTGACTCCATGACCAATGCCTTAACCACAAGACAGTCCTTCCACACTAAAAGAAAGATTTTATTTTATTTTATTTTATTTTATTTTATTAGAAGCTGTTCTTTTTATCCTGGTGTTTAAGAATAGAATGTTTTGTTAACCATTAATCTTGGATGAGCTTGCCATCTGCAAACCTATAACACTTACAGTAGTTTTGGGAGATTTCTCTTGTTGGAATATTCATACAAGTAGATATATCTTATTCTTCCCTTGGCTTCTTTTCGTGTATGTTTGGCTACCAATACATTCTACTCACAAGAAGAATAAAAGGAAACCTTTACAAAAAAAATATCAAAATTACTTATGAAAGAGTCAAAAACATATCATGCCCGTGCAGAGGGTAAGTGACAGAGAGGATTCCTCTTTTTAATTATTTTTCCTAAGCCCATATGAAGCAAAATATTTGAAAGAAAAAAATCTATCTACCATTGGCAAAATTTGGCAAATTTGAAACAGGAGAGAGGTTCACACACTTGTGTAAAGTGCCAGCCTCATGGGCAGTACCAAAACTCATTCAACACTTGAAAAAAGAGACTTTTTCTGTTGGGGGCCAAGCGCAATAGCAATGAGTTTCCACACACATTCACTTTGCTTTCATTTGACAAACACAGTTCAGTGAATTTGCATTCTAACTATTTTTTTTTCAGGAGAGTTAGTAATTTTTTTGCTGATGCCAAAACACATGGAAATATCCAGTGGAGGAAGGTCTACACAACTCCAAAGTCCTACTTGAAGCGAAATTTATTTGTAACCTGTATAACCTTCCTGTTGGATATTCAATTTATTCATTTTATTCCTTTTATGTCTGTGGAGAACATTGTGACATTGGAAGCTGGACTAGGACCTTACTTAGGAGATCTACCTTCTATTAGATATTTATTTTGTCAACCCAGATGTCCCACCAGAGATCCTAGGCTGCCTGACACCATCACTTGTCTCCATATTACCAGTGAGCACTGGCTGCAGTAGCTGGCTCAGGAATACGTTGCCTTTGTAACCCAGAAAGCTGAAGGCAAGGGCTGAATGGGATCTGACCCACAAAACCGCCAGCTGTCTTTTCAGCTACTTTAATAAGGACACTGATCCAAAGCTGCATTTTGTTGGGAGTAGTCTGGATAGATTCTGGTAATGCTGGGATGACTCAGCCTTGAGATAAGGTTGCAATGAGAGTCTGAGACTTGAATATACATGGAGTGATTCCCACCCCTCACCCACAAAGCTACAGTGCCTTGTACCTGCCTGTAGAAGCTGGGCCATAGAAAAACTTCCTCCTTTCTTTGTCCTAACAGTTTAACACTTATAGCAGGACAGAACAGTCACTGATGTGACTACGCAGCCTGTATTGAATGCTCTTGGCTCATCTGTCTTCTGTATTCAAATGGTTTCAGAGGCATCAAAGCTAGGTAATAGCACACAAAGGTTTATGTTTCTCCAAGCATCTCCTCTGAGATGCAGCACCCATCCACCTCGCTGCATAGCTTGTGGCCTTAGAGTGCACTCTCTAAAGACAGCAAATCTGATCTTGAAGTGAACTTCCAGGCAGCCCTCAAATGAAGACAAAAACATCCAGTGCTTGTGGTTTAATGTTTACCAAGGGTTTGCCATTGAGTCCTTTACTTACTCCTACTGCAGTCTGTTTCCATGTGGTGACCTATCCAAGTATTATACAACTCCAATGCTGCTTTGGTCCCTGGGACAAACAAGACAAGATGGGTTCGTGCTAGGATGGAAAAGTGACAAAACAGAGCTGGTTTCAACAAGTGGAAATCTTGTCACTCTCCTTACAGGTAAAGTGAACCTAGAGTACCCCTTCCTTTTCTCAAGGTTGGGTTTAGCACTGCAGTACACTGGCAAGACCAACAACGGAGAATCAAGTTAGATATGATCAAACTCTCCATAAGTCATTACTCATCCCTTGTTTTTAGTTTTGATCTATGAGAGGTCAGTCATAACTTTTTGCATATTCTAAGAAAGTTATCAGCGTATTATTCCCACTGGAAACAGACTCCTTTACCAGTACTTTTAATTAATTTCAGGATCTTTAAATCAAGTCCACATGAATGGTATGTAGAGTCTGATCCTCAAATGCCCATGTGTATTAATTAAGTTCTTGTTTTAATAAAAAGAATCCTCTTTTAAGCTATGGGAAATTGCAATGTGTGCATGAACGTGATCCTTGTATCCACGATGCTTTTTCAAATACGTTTACCTTGCACACACACTCATCTGAAATTAAGTTAATGGCCCCAGCTGGTCCCTGAGAACTCTACAGATGGTAGAAACTAGCCATAAACAATTTCTTAGAGAAAGTACTAGGGGAGCATAAAGAACAGATCTCTTGAAAAGAAGAAAGGATGAAAAATATGAGGGTAAATTGTGTTATTCTGTGCTCCAGAAGGAAAATAAGAGAACAAAAATGGAAACAGCTCTGGTACAGGTTCTTTGCAGGTTACTTTTTGCAGCCAGTGGATCTTCTGCCATTTGCTTCCAGGGTACATTGGCTCTACACTGGATTATTCCACAGAAAGAGGGGTTCAAAAAGGAAAATAAATTTTGCAATCCAGAGGAAATTCCTCCAGCAAAGAGCATGGATGCTGAAATACTAGTGGGATGACAACCGCACTTATCATTTGGCTTTAGATTCCCCCAGTTTTTCAAA